>MU619282.1:158929-218539 GCA_025201805.1 Parasitella parasitica
ATAATATGCTCTTCTTGATCTTGATCCTTTGTAGCAGAGTCAAAACATTCTTGATACATTCGTTGTCTAAAATTTGCTAGCCTCTCTTTACAACCCAACAATCTTTGATTGATTTCATCCCTTGTGTTTTTCAAATGTTGAATTTGCGTATACAAAGATGTCTGATTTTTGCTATTTGTCCAAGCTCAGATAAGATTCTTCCTGTTTTCGTTCTTTGTTAAACAATTGCTTTCTTGCATGGTAAGACAGTCTAATAAGTGATATATCGTCAACGGGAATAGAGCTTGCGTATTGTTTGACATTACGAGCATTTTGACGGTCCCTTTGACGATCTAAATAATCTCGTTTTTTAGCCTCACGCAAGGGAGCTAAATGAACACGAAGGAGAGCAAGCAACAAATGATTAAGCAGGGAATAGAACGCCTTGTTGTTGGACCACATGTTTAGAAAATTGGTTTTGTATTTCGCCAAAGCCATCTTCATGATAAAGGAATCTGCTTCGATATCTGATTTATTTGTGATAGGAAGTGCCGATATTATAGTTTTTTCGATTCGACGGTTGTCTTTTTTACCAAGTTTATCAAAATATTCAGAATGAATACGATCCAAGTGGCTGTCATTAAAAAGTTTATCAAATTCTTGAGTGAAAGATTTCATTCGATAGACAATCGCCTGGTAACAGTGGCGGCATTTGTCCAAACCGCGGATTGAAATGATATCCTGCTGGTAAAACAAGGGCAGGGTCTTGGCCAGTTTTTGGTTCAAGAGCTACACGATCATTTTCATGCAAGACAAAGGATGACGTTTCAAATAGCAAGACGATTTTCAATACGGTACCACTTCTGTTTCCTCAATGGCTCTTTTTTTGCCCATTGATTTCCAGTGTGTAGGAGTGTTTATTTATGTGACGCCAGGAATATAAGTTAATCGTTGTTTCTTTTTAATTCTAGCCATTTTTCATCCGCAAAGGTTATACAAAAATGAAAAGAGAAAGAAAAATGAATTACAGAATATTCATGATTTATTCATGAGAACAAAAGGGTCTGATGCATATGTTTCCAAATTTATCTCTGTGTGACACCTTAAACAATATCGTTCTTCAATTAGAGGAACAATACGAATCTATCAGTTACTTCCTCGGTGATGTTTTTATGTCGTAGTATTTTTTGTTTATATATGGAGACCTTGGTCCTGATTTTATTTGAGTGAAATTTAATGTATCCGTATTTACTCGAAAAAATTAAATAAACATATCCAATCAAAAAAATAGAATACCCACCCATTGGCTGATATGGTTTTTGAGTTACTGAAAATGGATAAACTTTCCCTTTCTAACTGTTTTTGAGATTACAGTACATCTTAAACTTGTAAGTTTATAAGGTGATGAGAGTGGTTAAACCATAGTTAATGAATTTGCAAAGATATATAAGAACTGCCAAGTCATAATAAATTTTTATAAAAACAAATTGATATTTACTTATATATTTATATAACGTAAAGTAAGTATCTTCGATAATTTTAATAACTAAACGAGTCTTATATTTGTTCTACATGTAGCATAGTTAATGGTCGTATTTAGTCCTCAATGTTATTATTCCAAATGCTTTGAAGTCTGATAAGCTTCTTCTTCCATATTTTCAATTCTAGTTCTCGCTTCTCAATGAGTTGCTCTAAATTGATACTATTTTTTAAATCGTCTTCCCATTGTTCGCTTAATCTTCTTTTTTGTCCAATTACGATACTGACAGTATCATCATCAGATTGAGTATTTTCAATTTTGTGTACAGTAGCAATAGTACTTGCAATAGGTTGGTGATTTTCAGTTTCATTGATTGGCAGCTGTTTTTCTTCCTCTGTCCAGAAGCCATAAGTCTGCATCATTGGAGAACTTATCCCCCAACCTGTGTCCGAACTGTCCGTGGTGATTATGATCTTGGGCTTCTTTAGTTGAATTTTGTGGATGGGTAACCCGTTCTTCTTGGTTATGAACTACTTCCACCACATTAGCTCCTCCATTGCTAGTGTGGACAATTGACATCGGTCTTCCCAGTTGTAGTTCCGTTGAGTCAGGCTGATTGCCAAGCTCCTCTGTAAGTGGCGGATGTGCAATAAGGCTTCGCCCACCGCAGGTAACATGGCGGTAATCTTCCCAAGTAGTCCAGCAATCCATCGGCAAGATCTTGTTATGGGCGAAAGTGCTTGTTTGATCTTTTGTATCAGCTTCTTGACCTTCAATTCCGGTACCTTGATCTTCATGGTTACTGTGTTGAATTGAAAACCCAGATATTCCTGTGTTTGGGATGGAGTCAGCATGCTTTTCCTCCGGTTGATAACGAATCCTAAGGACTCGAGATGATGTATTACCGTCTTTGTTATTTGTTCCAAATCCTTTGCGTCCCTTGATAGCAGACAAATGTTCAAATAGTACACCAAACAGATTCCTTGTTTTCTTAACGGTTCGATGGCATGACGCAGTATTTTGGAAAAAATTCTTGGGGCTACATTTAATCCGAAATTTAGTGATTTGTATTGGTAAATTATGCCTTCGTTTTCGAACACTAAGAAAGGTTTGATTCTGGATGTATAGGTATTACGGTGTATGCGTCCTGCAAATCCAGCTTGACCATGTAGTCTCCTGATTCTATTAAATCTCTTAACGCCGGGACGCCTTCCATCTTGAAATGCTCCACCTGTATACATTGATTGATTCGGCGGCAACCCAGAATCGGGCGTCTCTTCGTTGCTTCCTGTAGTGTGAAGAACCTGGATAGGAAACCTCGTGATCGCGGGTTGTGGCATACTTCTATTATTCACGCTGTAAGAAATTTGTTTACGGCAATGTTGATTTCGTCTTGCTCTTCTCTTGGAGTTGTAGTTCTTGGTAAGCGCCAAGGACTTGGTGTTTGAGCAAACTGAATTTGGTAACCTTCTTTGATAATCTTCAGTGGCCACGGATGTTGAACGATCTTTTGCCAATTGTGTAGACATCGAAAAGATCATTGACTTCGATTCACCACCTACCGTAATTCCAACAGTGGACACAACTATGGAAATCGACTCGCTTACGGAAAGCATAAAAGATTGTATCTATTGACGACGGTAGCAAAAAGTACAAGAAGTACACACCCGAGTAAGTGCGCATGTTCATACAGATAATGCAAGACGAAGGCACTACTGTACCTAAAGCGGCAGTACATTGTAACATTCCTCGACAAAGCGCTTACAGGCTGCTCAAGGAATTCAACGATAGCAACGGTAGTGTACTGTCTGGTTTTGCTCCGAAAGCCAAGAACAGAGGTACGAAACAAAAGCTTTTCGATCAGCATTCCCTGTTTTTGATTAATTACCACAAGTCTACAACACTTGGATTGGCCAAAGAAGTTCTTCCCAAGCAATTTCCAGACTTGGAAGATATTTCTATGCCTTCTCTGTGGAAGCATGTAACAGTAAATTGTGCTTTTTCGTTAAAAAGTGCATCTATATACAACGAAGAAAGAGACGCTGAACGAACACTTCGCCTTTGCTGTGAGGTGGTAAGTAGATGGAAGGAAATTGGCGTCGACTTTAAAAAGAATTGCGTATTTGTAGATGAAGCAGGCTTTAATACGCATATGATAAGAGGGCGAGCTTGGTCCAAAGTAGGAGAGCCAGCGAATGTTACTGTTCACAAGCAAAGAGGTGCTAATATCAGTATCGTTGGATGCATTGCGTATTTTGGAACAGTCATTTTTTCAAAAGTAGAGAGCCTTTAACAAAGGTAGCTGCAGAAAAGCTTGAACAAGAGTATGCAAACCCTGCCACCAAAAAAAGAAAAGCAAAAGACCCTGAGAAGAAAAAGCCTTTGAAAAAGGGAACCACGGCATATCATATTGTCAAGTTTTTGGAAGCAACAATGGAGACACTTGATAGGCACGACAAAAAGGGATTTTTCATAGTAATGGATAATTGTAGAATTTACCACTCTGCATTTGTTGCTGATGCTATTAATAAGAGAGGGTATAAACCTTTGTTCATGCCTCCTTACTCTCCTTTTTTAAACCCGATCGAAGAATGCTGGTCAAAAATAAAGAGCAATATCAAGAGAAACCCACTTGATAAAGCAGATAGTTTGACATCGCGTCTTCCTGGAGCTTGCGGATCTGTTACTGTTCAAGACTGCCAAGGTTGGATCAGACATGCTGAGATCTTCTGGGACAGGTGCATTAACAAAGAACTAGGATTAAGGTAAATATTATCACTGTATGTTATCTTTTTCTACATATTTAATCCCAAAATGAAAAAATTCGTCCCAACTTATGCGGTATCAAAACCTGTAGTGATAAAAAAAAAAAAGTTTTCAATGCAATGGACAGCGTATGACAGCTAAGCCTTACTTTGTTGTGATATTAAAATTGGCACAATAAATCAATTCTTTTCAATCATTGAGCTGCTTTCATTGCACAGACACGAGGCGATTTATTATAGATTCTGAGAAAGAAAAATTGAGATACTACAAAGGTATAAAATAAAAGTAGAAAGAGAACAATAATGGCTATTTTTTAGGATGAACTCTTGGGAGCAAGAGTAACAGCCAAAACTACGATAAGAATAATAATAATAATAACAGCAATACTAAAACAGATCCACTTTTTACGACGCATAGACATTGCAGATGTTTTCGCCTTTTCAACAAATTGAACACCTTGTTCCAAATTGGCAGTAGTTTCAAACGCACTCTGCTCGATGGTATCCAGCACCTTGGACTGAGCATTCAACATAACTTGCATCTCTTCAAAGAGCAGAGACAGCTCTTGCACGCTTTTGGCCAAGCGTTTGATGTCCTCATGACGTTCTTGTACGGCATCCAAAGTGGTTTGAGCCTCGTGACGTCTATAATCGCCACTGACAGATTGAAGCAACTGTTGAGTAAACACAGCACCTCCACCTTGCTCTGCATTAGCGATGGCTTTTTGAATGTCTTGGGAGGTGGCATTCGGATTAGCAATCTTAATTTGTCTTTCCAGCTGTCTCCCTTCTTCCTTTTGAAAGTTCAACGCAACTCTACGGTGATTTTCAATGGCATCCATAAAGGACTTTGTTACAGAGCTAAAGGCATTCTTTCTCATGGCCAGGTCGGTGTGTCGAGAGGTCGGTTCGATCTCTTTCAGCTTTTGTTTAACGTGTGTCATGATGTTTTGAGTGTCTGCGGTGAGTTGATCAAGTCGCTGACTAGAGTCGTCTCTAGCGTCAACAGTTTGAAGTATGCTCGATTGCAAGGAGCCGATAGCCTTGACGTTGACATTGATCTGGGTTATACTTTCCTTTACATGAGAGACTTGGTCAAGAAATCCCTCGACAGAAGTGATATCGCCAGTGGTTGACAAAAGGGGGCGCATCTCATAGCCTCCGCCTACATTCCGATCCGAGCTACCATTGTTGTCTCTTTTGAGATCTGCAAGTCTATTTACGCTCATTTGGTAGAGGAAAAAAAAGAAAAGAAAAAAAGGTAAAGGTGTGGAAGAGAGAAAGAAAAGAAAACGAGGCAAGACATTATTATTGTTATAAACAAATGTCGGGGTTGTGTGATAGACAATCTATTTATATTTCATTTCCTTTAGGCAAAAAAACAAGGGGCTCAGCCAAAAAGTGTTTATTTGAGTTTGATTAGCACTTTTGTACGTATCCAATTACATTAATCAAGGCAAAGCCAAGCACTCTTTTTATTGCTCTTTTTTTTATTGAAACACATTAAATCTTGCCTATGGATCTCTCAAGATATTTTTCTTACCCACCATTGCTCCGGTTGTTAGTAAACTGTGATTTTTTATTATCAACATATCGGACAACCATCTCACTCTTTGTCCTGACAGATTGTAACAATATAAGCAAACAATAATAATAAAAACATCAGTGAAAGCTGTTAAACAAACCATAAACCTTACAAAATAGACACACTAGACAGGCACATAGATCAAGTTAAGCGCCTATCCATACGTGTTATACGCTTAATATTGACTATAATTAATCTTGATCGAGTTTACCACCATTCTTGCAGCAACATTCAGTAAGAATAGCGGGATTTGAATAGTGGAGATGGATTCCAGGAACAAAACCACAAAACACCCAATACACATGATAAGGGTAGTTGGTGTATTAAGTACTCTCCAATTGATCAAAGTCATGAATTTTTTGATATTTACTTTCTTCTACTATCAATATGCCTCCTTTTCAGACTAGAAATTGCACAAGCTGCAAAATTTCTCTTCCTGAAACCTCTTCGTTCCGAAAATGTGATTCATGTAGTGTAAGTAAAAATTGTTTGCCGAGTAAAACTGTAAATTGAGCAAACTTTTTTTTCAGGAACGTGCCCGAAACTAGGCCAGACATAGAGCTGCGTCAAGGCCGGCAGCACTCAGAGCACCCAGAGCACCCGCAGCTTTTGTTTCTGAATTGGCAAGAATGCGAACCTCTGATCTGGGAACGATGAATGTTGAATGTGATGGTTGTGGTGCCTTGCATTGGGAAGCAGAAAGAGCTACCAATCAAATGAGAAACGACAATTGCTTCTATGCTTGCTGTAAAAAAAGAAAGGCTATATTGCCCTTACTACAAGAACCGCCTGATCAACGGTAATCATCCACGCTCAGCGCATTGCTTGCAGCATACGAGACAGTACAACACTTTGTTTACGTTTACCTCATTTGGTGCTGACGCTACCCCTGAGCAACTTCAACGAGAGAGCCAAGAAGAAATCAGAGGTGGGATCATACTCGAATTCGTGTTCATGGAGAACTGTATCATATGCAAGCTCCTTTGAATTTGAACAACAGCCCAAAATACAACCAGCTGTATATTTATGATCCGGATTATTCTGCTGCAATTCGATCTGCAGATTAACGGAATGAAGGGTTAGACGAGACAATCATTGAACAGTTGAGAGAGATGATTGCTAATCCAGATATTTGTGGCAACCCTTTCGTCCAAATATACAAGCACGCTCACGAAATTTTGAGAGAGGAAGAGGAGCGACAAGCCCAAAATGGTATCAACGAGGATGCTCACATCAGGCTCAATCCTCAGATGCGAATGGAGCTAATTGTTGGTGAAGACAGACGCACCCAAAATCTGCCAACTGTCAACGAGATTGCGGCTATTATACCCAACGAATATGCTGACAGGAGTTTCAGAGATATTTTGATCACATATCGAAATAGCTCCTCCTCCAGTGCTCAGGGTCTTTTCAAAAGAATTAATGAAACGCATGCTGCCTATATGCCTCTTCATTATGTCTTGCTTTTCCCTAGAGACGAATATCCACAGTAGAGAGGGGTGGGGTGGGGGGGGGGGTTCAAGGGGGATACCTCCCCCCTGACTATTATGTAAACTTCTCCATTATCAATGCTTTATTGTAGTGTAAATTATATCTTCCCGCAGGGCGACGCCGTCATCGAGCGAAACGAGATCAAACGGCTAGTAAAACTTAATACCGCCAAATGGAAATACCTTGGACATAAATAAGATATTGAAATCAGCCTCTGTTCCATGCAACGTCAATGTTTAATTATTTATCTCTAACGATATTATTGCAACAAAGCTTGAAAATTTCGACAAAATAACGAGGAAAGAAGGAAGCACCGTCATCAACAACAGTGGTGTTTTAGTTGCGGTGAGTGTAGGTTACTTTTCAAGCTGACTTGTCGTGGACCTTCAATTGTTTAGTCCAACCTGTACAGTCAAACCTATGGAAATTGGCGTTTTCACAAAAATAATTGTCACTTTCATAAAAATGATTAACCGAAAGGCAAAAATAATTGGCGGAAATTGAAAAATAAATGTCACATGCTCAATTCTTTTTGTAATTTTGGCCAAGAATATTTGTCCATGCCAAGTAATTAAATTAGGCGGTTAAGTTACAATATTGTCCCTTTTCTTCGTTACTGAATTTTGTTATTTTTTTTTCTACTAAAAACATTTTCTAACAATGAGCACATTTTTTTATGAAGATGGACAAGACAACATTTATAATGAGCAAGGAGAAATCGTTACGATCCGATGGAGGATGTTCTTACACAAATTGATGATCCGAATGTAATTCTTGAAACAATTACTAGCCAGAAAACCTATTTAAGTGTTAAACGCCTGGAGAAAACTGTTGAAGAGTCTCCTTCTAAAAAGCAACTGAAGACTAAAGTACCAGATTTGGATAGACCATACAAAAACTATAGCGACTTTACCAGAGAGACGTTTATAGATCGTATGATTGAAAAGCCTGAAGAACGTGGGTTGGTGACTAAGGTTGCAAATGACCTAAATATCAATTATCGCACTGCGTTAAGATGGTGGAATAGCTATAAAGAAACAGAGGAGATTCCATATAAGAAATCCGAAGAAAACAGTGGCCCTAAAAGCTCGTTCACTGCTAAACATAACGAGTATCTACAGGGTCTATTGGATAATGATCCTCAACTATTTTCGGATGATATTATGAAAAGCTTGACTGAACAATTTGAAGGCTTCACCATCTCAAAGTCGCAACTAAATAATCATTTACGTAATACAATGCTTATCACTATCAAGAAACCATTGTTTGAGCCTGAAATAAGAAATTCACCAGAAAACATGGAGACAAGATTTGAGTGGTTTATGAAATGGAAGGACTCTAATCTTGATTTTACAAAGAATTGTGTTTTCATTGATGAAGCCGGATTTCACATTAACATGAGAAATAATTGGGCAAGATCAAAAAAGGGTAGCCCTGCTATAGTAAAACGACCAAAAACTAGAGCGATAACACATACTATTATTGGTGCTATCCATTCATCTAGTGTTGTTCATGTTGTGATGAAAAAACCTCCACCAAGAAAAGAAAAGCAATCTATTAGTAAAAAGAGAAAAGCTAATAGTGGAACAAAAAGAATTGTAGCTGAAGTTGATTTAGAGGATCCAGAGTTTGAAGATCCTACTGATAATAAACCAGTAGCAAAAGGCACGACTACTGCGCATTTCGTTAAATTCATGAATGCGCTTCTTGATATAATGGACCTTGATGAAAATTTGAAGGGAAATTATATTGTAATGGATAACGCCTCATTTCATAAATCCAAGCCAATGATACGAAAAATCGAACGTAGAGGTTATAAAGTGATGTACTTACCTCCGTACTCACCTGAATTGAATCCTATTGAACAGTTCTGGGGAGTAGTCAAAGGCAAAATGAAGCGTGATCGATTATTGGCTGAAGAAAATTTATCTGATCGAATTGCTGATGCCTGCAATGATGTCCTTATCAGCGACCTCTATGGTTTCTGTAATCACTCAAAACGTCAGATTATTAAATGTTATAAAAAAACACCATTCTAATATATACATATACATTAAATAAACAATTATTTTTAAAACGGCAAACATATATGATTAACTCTAGCCCCAAATTTAACTACTTGATATGGACACTTTTTAGAGATTCATTTGGTCTACAGTATTTTGTGTTTAAAAAATATAATGCTTGGTGGAACTAAATCTGTTTCGTAGATCACTCCAATACAAACGTTTCAGAAGAGAGTATAATTGTTAGGCCATTAGTGAATGGGAACCTAACCCAAAGATAACAAGTCATCATTGCACTGTGGGGACGGCAGTTTTTTTTTTTGGCGAGATGATCTTTGAATTAAACTGGGGCGAAATAGAGAATTAGGCTGGTATAACGTGTCCTTGGGGATAGAAAGAAGTGTTGCCTTTTAAGTAATTTTGAATAAAGCTTCCAAAGTAGAGGTATTTTAAATTTAATAAAAATTAAGTTTCTTAAAACAGCCCCAATGGAGTTGCTGTGTGGTTTCCTATTTCCAAATGAAAGAAGGGTTTTAATACTTCCTGCTTATTAAAAGTAATAGTAAAGGATTACTAGAATACTCAAAGCAACGTAAATGTGTTTTAGAATTCCTAATAGCGGTGCTTTCTTGTGCTAGCCATTTCTTTAAAGCAACTTAATAGCAATGGAAAATATAAAGAAAGGAGATAACGTATTATTTTACTTTTTATACAAAAAAAAGAAATATTATCTGTTTTGATTGATCGTGGCCGCAAAAAAAATTAAGGTAATAGAATGCTGGAAGTATCAGCCGAAATACCATTCGTTAGTGAAGATTACCCAGAATGTGGCGCCAGTTTCAGATTTTCATTTAATAATGCCATAGCGAAGATCATGTTCGTCATAAAAGATTAATCACAATAGTCAGCTTGAAGTGTAACAAATGTAATAATGCCCTTAAAAATCATACTTTTTTTGCTAGAAAAGGACTTGACCTTGGCCTCAAAAGAAAGGAGGTTTGCAAAAAGCACAATAATAGATAAAACAGCCAAAGCGAGATATTGTGATTAGTAATTATGTAAACTGCCTTTCTCATATTTTTATGCTTACCAAACGTATGATCTAAAAAAGCCTAAAGGCAATGATCAATACCGTGATGAATACAAGGAGATAAAAAACCACCAGGTTTTACTGAGGGCCTAGGGTATTACACGCACCTAGTATCAGACATAACGGGTCCAGCCTAACGGCCTTCAAGCCTCACGCAATGCTGAATTCCAAAGTCATCGCTAATTGGAGCCAAAGCCTTCAACTCAAATAGCCTCCAGTCACATTAAATAAAGGGCCAAGGGTATTACGCGCACCTTGTACCAAACATAACGGGTCCAGCATCACAGCCTTCGAGCCTCACGCTATGCTGGATTCCTCTATTTGAACTAACTGCTATGTGAATTGTCAGAGAAAAAAGAAAAAAGTTTTAGTGGTTTAAACGGGGGTATACTCACAATTTTTTTCGCATTCTTTTATCATTCGTCATCATTAAAGATTTTTGAATACCGCTTAGAAGTCTGACGTCATAATTTTTGACATAATTCTATTTTTCTCAAAGAAAAAAAAAACCTTTCATCACACATTTTTAAGTGAAAAAAAGCCTACATGTCTGATCTATCAAATGGTAATCTCTTATATTAAAATGATAGAAATCGTAAAAAACAGTCCTCAGCGCTTAAAATTGAATCGTAAAAAACAGTCCTCAGCGCTTAAAAATGAATCGTAAAAAACAGTCTCCAGCGCTTAAAGTTGAATCGTAAAAAACAGTCATATTTTTTCATTCAATGCCATCTTTCATGCACCAAGTGTTACAGTTAAAAGATGGCCATACTGCTCACTCAAGATTTGGAATTTTTCTTAACTGCAATGATTCATCTGTGTGTTCTTTGAGACCAAGATCTCTTGGAACAAGCCTTATTTATCTAGGATGAAGCATCGATGAACAGCCGTGATGTTCTCGAAACAGTAGACAGGACATTTAAAGATGTCATGAAGCAATATTTAAATAGACGAAAGACAGGCTGATTTTCCCTTTGGAGGAAAATTTATTGTATTTGTTGGCAATTTTGGTCAAATTTTACCTATGGTTCCTCATGGCAGTAAAGAAGAAATCATTCAAGCATGCATTCTGACCTCAAATCTTTGGCTGCATGTACAAGTACTCAGCTTAACAACAAGCATGAGAGATTAGCAAGCCATGTCATTACATAACGCTGCATTGGCCACCTCATTACAAAATTTTTGCTGATTTCTTGCTTGCTATTGGCAATGGCTCCTTCCCTATTCAGCCCAACACAGCTGACTTGATTCGTATTCCGTAATAAAATATGCTTCTGCCTGGCAATGTTATTTCTGTCCTTTGCCAACATGTATGTGTCTACAACAACTTTGCGCTCACTGCTGATACCACCCGCGACAACTTAATGTCGAAGGCTATCCTGACACCGACCAATGCTTTTGTTTCTAAATTAAATGACTTCATGCTTGAGAAGTTTCCCGGTGAATTCACTGAATTCCTGAGTACTGACACGGCGTTGAGTGAAGACGATGCTTTAGAGCAGCCATCAAAATTCATGAATTTTCTCAACTGTGGTAGTCTTCCACCTCACCAGCTCAAGTTGAAAATTGGCTCGCCAATCATGATGCTCAGAAACATCGATCCTGCTCATGGTGTTTATAATGGTACAAGGCTTATTTGTCGAGCATCCACAAGGAACACTATCCAGGCTGAAGTTGCAACTGGAACTTATCAACGCAATGTTGTGCTCATACCCAGAGTTACCTTTAAACTCGATAGTTGAGCAAGTCGTCGTAGAATTCAAGCGTTGTCAGTTCCCTGTCAGACCAGCTTTTGCCATGACGATAAATAAATCGCAAGGTCAAACTCTGGACTTTGTAGGGCTGTATCTTCCTGTCTCAATTTTCTCGCATGGCCAATTATATGTCGCTCTATCTCGAGTTAAAAGGCCAGATGACATCTCAATTATCATCAACCCCAAGCCAAGAAGGAGTATATGTACATCAAACGTTGTCTATACTGAGATTTTTCAAAATTAACCAACTTCGAGGATTTAAACAAAAAATACCAAATAATCATAATATATCGTATCTTTATACAATACGTAAATGTTATTTCCACTCATTGTTTCTTATTTCGTTTGATTTAGCACTGTGTTAAGTGGGACAGCCCGCTGCAGGCGCGAGCTGTGTACCCCCCAATAAGAACGAAGGTCGAAAAATATCACCGAAGCGAAGCGAAGGTCGATTTTTTTCACCATAGTTCGGGGGGTGTTAAAAAGCTCGTAATATATTTAAAATAATAGAAATCATAAAAAACAGTCAAAATCGTTGCTAATTTTCAGTCACTTATACCCCAACTAATTTAAGAAATTGTGTGTGTGTCCCGAGATATTACAAGCACTTCGTGTAATAAAACAGAAGTGGTTCCAAAGCAATCTGTGTTTGCATCAGTCCAAAATGTACAAGAAGTTTACTTGGTAAGCCTTTGAAGTAAAACCAACTACGGATTACTTTGAGTACATTCTAAGAAGTCCCGATTATTATCAACATTAGAAAGTAGCATGTTGTAGCAAACGATTAGAATTAGTATAAATACGATAGAATTATTCATTCAATAAAAAATTACTTTTCATGATATACATAAATCATCCGAACCCACACTAAGAATATCACATAAACGGGTCATAGTCGTAGATCTCATAGGAATTGTCCACTCAATCCTGTCAACCTTGCTAATGCTGAAAATATTGCTGCCTCCACCAATGTTAACGACAATGTAGATTTACTTGCTCTCTTTTTCTTCAAAGTGCATTAATTTTAGTTTCTCTGTTAATAGGTCGATGCCATGGATGTCGACATGGAACCCGAATTGCCAAATGTTGAGGATTGTCAAAATACCCAGGTTCGATACGCAGCATGTGGCAACAGCTTGGACATTCACGCAGGACAAACCGCCTTTGTCCATTGAATGCCACCAGACAAACGGAGCGTAGCTTTTTCAAACTTGCCATGCAGACTGCTCATCTTCCTGAGCGACATGACTTAGTTCGAATGTCTGTTAGATACTTTTCTTGCAATGCATGAGAGAGGAGTTTCGACCGCCAAATTCCAATTATGCTGTGGTTCAGGCCGATATGTTCTTCCACCTTTATAAGCTTCTATACCACGAGTCATTGCTGATTTGGTCCAAAACAACAATCGTAGAAGCGTAGAGCTCAAGAAAAATGTGCGCTCTTATAACAACGCACTTTGTTTCACCTCAAAGGGGAATAACTTGGATAGCAGTGTTCCAAATTCACGAAGTGGTGCTTGCGCATTCAGAATCCATGGAAGCATTTACCATAAAATTGGGTCCTTACTTCCAACGGAAAATAGTTCGCCTGCATTTGCTCAGATCTATGTTTATGATGCCAGCAATGATACTAGCAATGATACCAGCAACAGACATTTAGTAGCCAGTCATGTAGATGCTCAGACTTTGGAGGAGCTACAACGCTTAATGTATCGAATCAATACAATCGCGCCAGAGACTAAAACTCAAAGAATTATATATGTCATATCTTTATACAATACATAAATGTTATTTCCACTCAATATGTTTTATTTCGTTTGATTTAGCATTGCATTATGTGGGACAGCCCGCTGCAGGCGCGAGCTGTGCACCCCCCAATTAGAACGAAGGTCGAAAAATATCACCGTAGCGAAGCGAAGGTTGATTTTTTTCACCGTAGTTCGGGGGGGGGGGTGTAAAATAGCTCGTTTTTTTTAAAAAAACTTAATCTTACTGCTATGATAATTAAAAAATACCCAACTCGTAGCAATAGACACTTATATATCTGATCATAAGACTCCTTCTCTGGCAGCCTTTGTCTTGGACCACCAAAGTCTTGTTTCCACATATATTGGACAATTTGACAAAATTACAGACGCCAAGGCTAATCTTGAGAGAAAAATGAGGACTGCATACTTTGCCAAGAATCCCAAGAGAAAACGAGGTCCAGGCTTAAAGGTGAATCTTGAAAAACTGTGGTCATCTTCTAAGCTAGATGATTCAGTCGAAATCGAAGGAAATAAAACTTTAGAGGCATCTATTAAGGCTAGTGGACGAAAGGCTAGAAAGCGACTAGAGGTATTTATTGAATAAGGCTCACTTACATCCGGTTTATGTTAATTTTTTCTTCTAATAGAATAAAAATGCGACAAAAGAGAAAGAGACAAAAGAGAATGAAAGTGAACAATCCAGTGAAGTAGAAAGCTCTTGTATGAGTGATGAAGAAGAGGAAACAGTGGATGAAATTGCATATAAACTTAATAATGAAGATGCCACTGAATTCGAGCAAGCCTTACTTTCTAATACTGACTCACCACATATACTGAAGAATGGTCACGACTTTAGCAATAGCTTCAAGAGATTTCAATTAAAATCATATCAGGAAGCAAGGTCTTCTGGTTTATTTATTAACGCCAATGTTCATGAAATATTGTAAGTAGGCTTTATATGCATCATTCATTAGTACAGATTCTGAATGGCACCAATTTAGATCTTTATATCACACAGTATTGTTGCGAAAAGACCAGCATGACCAAGCAATGTCAAATGTAATTGGACTCGACAATATTCAAGAATTTCACACGGAACTCTTAAATAAATATGTTAACCAAGATATAAAGATGGAAAAGAATCTATTCAATGAACTAACCGACATCTTCAGAGTGAGTATCTAATAACGACATCTGACTTACTTTGACAGCTTACATCCTTTTTTTTTAGAGCGTAAATGAAAAATCTGATCGTAAAGCACTTAAAGTAAAATTACATAATTTATACGAAGCTGCCGACCCATTGGATTCCAAGATAATTGATATATTGATTAACCTGTAAGTACAACATACATGACCCAATAAAATATTTCTGTTTGGAGGTCTAACATGTAATACATAGTATAAACAAGTTACCTGGCAATATTCTCATAAATGAAGTGGTTAAAGAATTCGAATTAATAACTAATTATCTTGATACGGTCCTCAGTCCTATATTTCATGATCCCCAAAAGAAACTGATGTACAGATGGTAGGTGCAAACGCAAAGATCGTGTGATCATCATGCCAAAAAATATATACGCTAACAGCTTTTCTGTAACTAGGCTAAATAAAGCAACGGAGTCTTCGGGCGATAGATATCCTGATGGTGGCAGTTGCATTGTCAGTCAAAGACAAATTTCTTGTTCTACTGGCTTCTGTGAAGTGAAAGCAGATTATATGAAAAACAATACTGTTGGTACACATCTAGATTTACTCAGATTATGCATATTCGGCAAGGATACTATTGACAATGAAGATGTGGAGAATGTTGTCTTATTGCAAGCAGTTGGTAAATTTAGTATTTGTTACTTGCTATTGCAAAATATATTTACATATAGATTTTCATGATATAGGACACCGTGTGATTGTATATCTGTACCAACAACATGATGGTGGTTTTTATTCTGCCTTTGAAGTTGATAGTATTGAAGTTCCCAAATCGATCCTTGAGTTACCTGGTTTCATAATGAAATTGGATGATATTAAACGCTTGATCAACCTCTATGAGCTCTTCTGTGCTACGAAGAAGGACAGGTCAAATTTTTTCAAGCGCAAAATACCCTCACCAAACATTTATGAAATGAACACAATCATCAATACCCGCAAACCTAAGAAGGTAAAGACTTCTCTTGAATTTTAATTACCCTTCTTCTTTCTTCCATCACTTTTTACCCTATGTACACAAACACATACGTTTGTACAAGCAGCCAGAATATTATGTACTCCTTAAAAAACGCTTCTTTTTTTTTGCAAATTTAATTTGTAAAATAAAAAAGTTTACCGTATCACCAATGTTTTTGTTGACTGTCAGCGATCTTTTTCTATTCTATTTATGCCCTATTGAGTTTTGACACTTAAAAATTGTGGTCTGATCGGTGTGGGATAAATGAAATTGTCTAATAAAGTTAAAATTAAGTAAAGAAAAAAAAGTCGTCTTAGCCCATATATCTCAATGACTTTATCTCAATGACTTTGAAATAGTCTCACGTTAGTTCAATCTCGTCTTAGTGTTGCATTAGTTTTTCTCAACCCTTCTGGGGAAACGTATGACAATTTTTTAAATTGTCTTTGTAAATTCTCTATTTCGCCCCAGTTTAATTCAAAGATCATCTCGCCAAAAAAAAAAACTGCCGTCCCCACAGTGCAATGATGACTTGTTATCTTTGGGTTAGGTTCCCATTCACTAATGGCCTAACAATTATACTCTCTTCTGAAACGTTTGTATTGGAGTGATCTACGAAACAGATTTAGTTCCACCAAGCATTATATTTTTTAAACACAAAATACTGTAGACCAAATGAATCTCTAAAAAGTGTCCATATCAAGTAGTTAAATTTGGGGCTAGAGTTAATCATATATGTTTGCCGTTTTAAAAATAATTGTTTATTTAATGTATATGTATATATTAGAATGGTGTTTTTTTATAACATTTAATAATCTGACGTTTTGAGTGATTACAGAAACCATAGAGGTCGCTGATAAGGACATCATTGCAGGCATCAGCAATTCGATCAGATAAATTTTCTTCAGCCAATAATCGATCACGCTTCATTTTGCCTTTGACTACTCCCCAGAACTGTTCAATAGGATTCAATTCAGGTGAGTACGGAGGTAAGTACATCACTTTATAACCTCTACGTTCGATTTTTCGTATCATTGGCTTGGATTTATGAAATGAGGCGTTATCCATTACAATATAATTTCCCTTCAAATTTTCATCAAGGTCCATTATATCAAGAAGCGCATTCATGAATTTAACGAAATGCGCAGTAGTCGTGCCTTTTGCTACTGGTTTATTATCAGTAGGATCTTCAAACTCTGGATCCTCTAAATCAACTTCAGCTACAATTCTTTTTGTTCCACTATTAGCTTTTCTCTTTTTACTAATAGATTGCTTTTCTTTTCTTGGTGGAGGTTTTTTCATCACAACATGAACAACACTAGATGAATGGATAGCACCAATAATAGTATGTGTTATCGCTCTAGTTTTTGGTCGTTTTACTATAGCAGGGCTACCCTTTTTTGATCTTGCCCAATTATTTCTCATGTTAATGTGAAATCCGGCTTCATCAATGAAAACACAATTCTTTGTAAAATCAAGATTAGAGTCCTTCCATTTCATAAACCACTCAAATCTTGTCTCCATGTTTTCTGGTGAATTTCTTATTTCAGGCTCAAACAATGGTTTCTTGATAGTGATAAGCATTGTATTACGTAAATGATTATTTAGTTGCGACTTTGAGATGGTGAAGCCTTCAAATTGTTCAGTCAAGCTTTTCATAATATCATCCGAAAATAGTTGAGGATCATTATCCAATAGACCCTGTAGATACTCGTTATGTTTAGCAGTGAACGAGCTTTTAGGGCCACTGTTTTCTTCGGATTTCTTATATGGAATCTCCTCTGTTTCTTTATAGCTATTCCACCATCTTAACGCAGTGCGATAATTGATATTTAGGTCATTTGCAACCTTAGTCACCAACCCACGTTCTTCAGGCTTTTCAATCATACGATCTATAAACGTCTCTCTGGTAAAGTCGCTATAGTTTTTGTATGGTCTATCCAAATCTGGTACTTTAGTCTTCAGTTGCTTTTTAGAAGGAGACTCTTCAACAGTTTTCTCCAGGCGTTTAACACTTAAATAGGTTTTCTGGCTAGTAATTGTTTCAAGAATTACATTCGGATCATCAATTTGTGTAAGAACATCCTCCATCGGATCGTAACGATTTCTCCTTGCTCATTATAAATGTTGTCTTGTCCATCTTCATAAAAAAATGTGCTCATTGTTAGAAAATGTTTTTAGTAGAAAAAAAAATAACAAAATTCAGTAACGAAGAAAAGGGACAATATTGTAACTTAACCGCCTAATTTAATTACTTGGCATGGACAAATATTCTTGGCCAAAATTACAAAAAGAATTGAGCATGTGACATTTATTTTTCAATTTCCGCCAATTATTTTTGCCTTTCGGTTAATCATTTTTATGAAAGTGACAATTATTTTTGTGAAAACGCCAATTTCCATAGGTTTGACTGTACCTGGCAATAAAAAGAGAAAGGTTTGTTTAGTTTATAACTTTGACCTATCCTAACTATTAAATATCATTACATGTTATTTTAAAGATCTCAAATATCAACCAGGATGGATGTTGGACGATTAATAGCGATGAAGAATTCTGGGATAGCTGGAGAGAATATCTTGAAGGTTGTGATTGCCACGAGTTTTGGTAAGCCTATAGAACATTGGAGGATAAGCCTTATCCATAATTCATTTGTTTTCTAATTTAGCCTGGAGAAAGATCACGTAATTGAATGTGGTTACACCATCAAGTGCAAGCCAAGCTATGACCAAGACCTTTATCACCAACTTGGTGATTATACAACACAATTAGTAAAGTCACCATTCATGACTCATAGCAGCTACCCCTCTCAAGTAATCAAAGCTTTCATGAGGTAGATATTAGGCGTCAACTATTTCTATTCCCATTCTAAAGCTATTTTTATCAAGGGAAAGGAAAGAGCCATTTTAAAAGCTTTATCGTGTGATGCACATTGGGAGTTGATTGAGGGATCTAATCCAACTGCAAAATATGCTTATGACTATTTTCAGTTTATGTAATTATTGAATCTATTTTGATAAGATGAAATATTGTGCATTTTTTCTATAGGTATACGTATCAAATCAGTAACAATTCCCGTAATCGAGTTTTGCCCTGGTGAATTATTACTGGCTTCGGCAGATGAAGATTACAAAGCTGATGGCCTTATAAAGTTCGATGGCATGGAGATGTGTCTTTTAGAGACATCAGGAAAGTATGACCTCGTTGACTCGCCGAGGTTTGGTTTCGACAACATTAAAGGTTCGTTTGGTTGTCTTATGTTTCTACGTAATTTGTTGAAGATTTGGTATTTCGCCAAATTAAGTACTGAATGGTCTGCAGCTATGACTGAGGCGTCTTTGTCGCAAACTCCAGCTTCTTTGAGAAAACTATTCTGCATTTAGTGGTGTAATTATGGTTGGATCATAAAGAAAATATGGCTGAAGATTACCTCTTTGCGTATCAACGAGAACCAAGAAATGCGCATGAGCTTCGTTTCGAAATTTCTACTGAAATGTATGAGCACTGTCTCCCGGGCTTAAATGATATCTTGGCAGACCATTGTTATGATTTGAAGTCAATGGAAGGGTTCAGCAGCGTATTTCCCAATACTGATACCCGAACCGATAGAAGCACAAACCACTCCAACACTTATGAGAGAATGCATAGTCTGCTGTATGCTGAATCATTAGATGCATCTGACCCTGATCTTTTGCCTTTCAATGAAAGCCAAGCTTTAGTTTATGATGCTATCAAAGCATCTGCTTTTCTCATAATTCCCCAAGGATCCCGCATTTTCTTCGTTGATGGACCAGGTGGTACGGGCAAGACATTTGCATTTAATGCACTCCTTGATCGTGTCAGACGAGAAGGTGATATTGCAATTGCTGTGGCATCGAGCGGAACTGCTGCATTGTTGCTCAAAGGTAGACGTATTGCTCACTCTACCTTCAAGATGCCTTTAGAGGTAGCTAGCACTAGCATGTGCGACATTTCTCCCCGCTCTGACAAAGCCTCATTTATCCAAAGAGCAAAAATTATTGTTTAGGATGAATGCTCAATGATTAGCAAGGACTTGATAGCAACAGTTGATCGCTCATTTCGTGATATAATGAACATCGATCTCCGTTTTGGTGGCCTTTTCATGGTTTTCGGTAGAGATTTTTGTCAGATTTTGCCAATAATCCCTGGAGCCAGCAGGTCGGTTATTGTTGGGCAGTGCTTGAACAAAGCCAGCTTTTGGCCATTGGCGTTCTCAAGGCAATTGCGTACAAACATGAAAGTTCAGCAGGCTCTTCAAACTGACAATCCAGGCCTTGCTAACGAGCTTCAACAATTTGCTGATTATCTACCTCAGGTTGCGTCAAGGTACTGTTCCTACAATTACTCTGCCCAGAGACATACCTTCAGATTTTATCCAAATTCCTTGAGGAGATGCTCATATCTGGAGATAATTTGATTAATTTGAGAAGAAGCATTTTCTTTGATATTGCCACTGCGGCTAACAGTCTTGATTACTTTGCTGGGAGGGCTATCTTGACTGCAAAAAACAGAGATGTCAAGGTGATAAACGATATACTCTTGGAGTGCATTGAAAAGGCGCAAAATGTCGTACGTCAGTAGTGATCAAGCCTGCGAAGATGAATCTCAATTGACAATGCCGGTTGAGATGCTTAACACCATCGAAAATGGGTCTTTGCCTCCTCATATTCTTGATTTGAAAATTGGTGCTCCAATTATGGCAATCAGAAATATTGATCCTGCGGCTGGCATCTGTAATGGTACGAGATTAATCGTCAACTTACTGATGACGAATATCATCGAAGTAATCATTGCTACCGGGCCCAATGCTGGTAACATTGTTGTTATCTCCAAAATCAAATTCATCTCTCTTGTCACTGAAGACTTCTCACCTTTTAATTTTCAACAAATTGAGTTTCCTGTAAGACTGACCATCAACAAGTCGCAAGGCCAAACGCTGAATTTTTTCGGTTTGTACCTAAAAAGCCATTCATTTGGTCATGGCCAACTGTATGTCGCTTTATCACATTTGCGGACGCCAACCTCTGTCGAAATAATGATCTCTGATGATATATCCAAAATAGACAATTACACTGGGTCATATACTCACAACATCGTTTATAAAAAAGTTTACAATGCTGCATAAGAACTAATACTGTGCTTCCACTCCCACTTTCCCACTTTTGTGAAAATGCCGCCCACTTTTTTGACATTTGTGTGAGGCCAAATTGCCCAGAAAAATGAGACTAATTTGGTAATATTGAAGGTTGCTACTGGAATGCAAAACACTATCAAAGAAAATCGTCGAATTTGAATGAAAAAACTGGATATGAGCTTGTTAGTGTCATGTAAATTTATATCGTTTTAAAAACCCCTACTTGAATGATTGACAAAATATGTATTAGTCTCGATAAAATGATCAAACACAGTTCTATATTTACCGTCTCGAAGCCCATTCCATCAGAGGCAGACATCATAATCAAAATATGGGCAGATCTATTTGAGGTTCTTTTCTTTAATACTGGAATCCATATTCGATGGTAAGTTTTACATAAAGTTTATTTCTATGAATAAAATTGACTTACATTATTAGGAATAGGGGGGAGAAAGGTTTAACCAGTGATGATGCTGATCACGTATTTTTGAAGTTGGACGCAAAACTTGTCTTAGTATATGATGATACAGAATATCCAGTTTCTTGTGTTGAATTTGCTCCATATTCTGGTCAAAAAAAAAATCAAAATGGACAGGAGTAAATTATTAGTTGAAGCCAAAACAATTTACAACCAAGTAATGGGTGTGGACATTAGTGAGGAAAACAAGGATTTGTTGAGAATCACCAACATCCAAATTATGGGTAAAATTGGAATCTATTCCTCACTCTATTACATGACTAAATCATTAACATGTCATTATTTCAGGTCTAGAAGCAGATGTTCTGTCTCTAAACACTGCTGGTGATCACTTATACATTGCTAGTTCGATTGAATCATATATACTACCATCAACCGCTTCCCAATTTAAAACACGAAGCAAGCCTATCATTGGCAGCCTATTTGATTTTAAGGTTGAAAAAAGAAAAGAAACGAAAATAGTAACCTAATACTAATATATTTAACTTTTAGCATTATACCTTGAATACTGCAGATACTATAAAACAGGGACTCAATGATAAAAAAAATAAGAAACAAAAGCATGAAAAAAGTCGTAGTCTCTTTCAATCTTCTTTAAAATCAGAAGAAGCGTTTTGACAACCTTGTTAGACTCCATTAGGCTATTGACAGCTGTACTATTCTGTGCACTACTTTAAAAAGAATTGCTACTGTTATCAATGGATTCTTCAAACCCACTACTAGTTAAGGATGGCAGTGTTCGTGACATCTAAAATTGGTTTGTTCGGCTTAATGGAATTGTTGTCACTACTTGATTCTCTCTTTTTACTTTTTTTTTTGACATAATACTTGATTAATCAGGATAATTAAAATGATAAAAAGGTAAAGAAGACAAAGTTTGATCCTCGAAAATCAATCTGGGCTATTTAAAAGGGCATCCCCCTGAAAAAACTATCACAAGTAGCTGGTCGAATCGTGCACAAATTAGATTTATTTCAGCAACCAAAAAGCTGGGTTCACTGGTCTGAACTTGCGAAGCGTATTTCAGATACCAGCAGTGGGCCCCCAAAACCACCAAGAAGATCTCCATGGTAATTAAAACTCAGAACTGCTGGTTTTTGCGTTTTTGAACGAAAGTTACAACTTTAGGAAACCATAGTTAGTTTGATTCAGAACATAAATAAATATTGCTGCATTCATTAAGATTTCATGCTTCTTGGTTATCGAATGATGGTCTTTACAAATGTATAACATGCGTTACCAGCCCACGCTCCGATTTTGAAAAGTAATTTTCGTGATGGCAAGGAAGAAGGTTGTCTAGGACCTTCTATCAGTTCGAAAGCTACTAAAATTTAGATGAACTCGTTCTAATGTAGTATCAAAAGATAGGTAAAACACTGGAGAGTCTACTGATGCCATTTTCGCATCATTTGAAATTAATTTAGTTTATTTTTATATCTTCTTTTGATGTCTGATGCGTATGGAATAATGCAAAAGTTAATGGTAATATTTGTTTATTATTTTATACAGCAGAGTGTCATTTTAACAAAAAGCATAAATCAATTTGACAGATATTACTTCATCTGTATCACACGATAGCTTAATAGAGTCAAGTGATTATGTAGCCTTTTCATCCTATGCCACCTTTCTTTAGCTATACGCCTCAATCTATGCCACCCTCCTTAAACTATATGCCTCAATATGTGCCATCTTCTTTTTAACCTACGCCTTAATCCATGCCAAAATTCAATTATATGTCACAATCTCAACATATGCCACCACTTACAACTCAAAATTTGCAATCAAGTTCATCTGGCTCAGCTGACAGCAATATAAGAGCAAGAAGAACCTGCCAAAATTGTTGAATGCAAGATTGTCCTGGCGCTTCGCCTAGAAAATTTTATGTCAACACATTATATGAATAAACTTAGTAGTAATTATGTTTTCTTGAGTCATATAAAACGAAAAGCTCAATTGGCAGGTGGTAGATCAAAGAAGATCAGAGTAGATTAGGACAAAGCTCTTAAAATTGACATATTTGATCACTTCAGGATGATTGCAAAGCTTCGATACTAAGGTGCAATAAAATCTAGTAGCCGTTTATTTTGATGCAAATTGAAGCTTTCTTCATAATGACAACGTTTTAAGTAGTGAGCGAATAGGCTTGCTTTTCGTAAATCATGCGAAAGAGGAGAATTTATTGTAAATTTCTCAATTTCTGCAAGGGTTTGATTCAAAGTAATTCAAAATGCTTCAGGAGATGTCTATTGGCGAGTGTACCTCAAACAAGTGAAAAAATTCATGAGGAAAGCTAGAGGCTCTACTTATTAAAAAATTAATTCTGAACTCTAGATATGGTTAGAGCCATATAGAGGAGTCCTCAAGTAGATTGCAGTCCTCATTAAAACAAACTGGCTTTATAGGCTTCACTACAAGGCCGGCCTTACAAGAAGCTTGTAGAACATTCACCTCTGCAAAAAAAAAAAAAAATGAACAACCAAGACTCACCGAGCTTAATAGATGCATCTTTTGATGTAAATGAAAACAGCGTATACCAAGGGAGAATATAAGGGTAGTAACTAAGAAAAGCCACGTGTGGTGTTCAAATCAAACCTTTTTTCCCAAATGAACCGCCCCCAAGCTCTCAATTCCACGAACGGTAGTGGCATCTTATTTGAAAAACTCAATGAAGTAGATAGACATGACAAATTGAAATCCGGCGTAATCGACAACGCTGAAGAAAGGCAGAACGAAAAATGCCAATGAGGCGACAACAAAAGGATAGAGTGACAAGAAAGTTGAGGCCAAGAAGCGCTATCGACATTTAATTGCCTAAAAGGCCAAATCAGCACCCTCGCTACATCTGTCTCTCATCGCAAGCCCGCTAGCATGATCTTATTCATTGGACACAAGCCTAAAGTCAAATGTTTCAATATTAAAACGAACAATCAAGCGCAAAGTGCTAATACAAACAGCAGTGTGATGTAGTTTTCATTTTTAGATATTCTGGTAGTGATATATGTTTTTACTTATTGATGAACATTGCTGTGGTGGTGAGATGATTGTTTTCTATTTACATTTGTAATATACAACTTTTACTAGTACATACGTGCATGTCTATTGTCTAACACAAGAATGATTTATACACCACATTATCAGTCTCTTCTATGTGTTGATAACCAAGTTTGACCAGTCGGGCCAAATATGCATCAAAGTCGGTGGAATCTTCAGGAGGTACCTGGACGCCCAAAAACACTTTACCCATGTCATCACCATGATTACGATAATGAAACAATGATACGTTCCAAGTAGGATCTAGTCCTTCCAGGAATCGGATCAATGCGCCAGGACGCTCAGGGAATATAAATCGGAACACACGTTCATTGACAGGTCTACTGCCACCCACCATGTAGCGAGCGTGGCATTTAGCCAACTCGTTATCACTGACATCAATGCCCCGGAAGCCTTCCTTATGCCAGCCTTCCAAAATCTCCTTGACTTCGCTATCCAAATCTTTGACCTTGAATGATATGTAAATTTGAGCCTCATCAGGATCTGAGTAACGATAAGAAAACTCGGTGACAGCTCGGGGTTCCACCTGGTAGATCATTTTCATAAAACTTCCTGGTCTCTCGGGAATTATAACTGTGCAGAAAGCCTCTGTCTTTTCACCCAATTCGGCTCTTTCAGCAATAAATCGAAGACGATCAAAATTGACATTAGCACCGGAAACAATGGCGATGTGGACCTCGTCTTTAGTTTCGGGATGCAGGTGAAGATATTTTTTGATAGCCGCTAGCGAAAGAGCGCCAGTAGGTTCACAGACCGAGCGAGTATCTGTTGTAATTTGAGAGAGTTCGAGTCAAAACTAGCAAAATTGGAAAATTCCATTTCGACATACCTTCAAATACATCCTTGATAGCAGCGCATACTTCATCACTGTTTACAAGCACAACGTCATCAATGAGGCTAGTTACGAGTCGATAGGTCTCCTCTCCAACCAGACGAACAGCAGCGCCATCAGCAAACAAGCCCACCTCCTTGAGTAACACACGATCTCCTGCTTTTAAGCTTTGATTCATGGCACAAGCATCATGTGTCTCAACACCAATGATTTTAATATGAGGAGCGATGCGTTTCACATAGCTGCCAACACCAGCAACCAAACCTCCTCCCCCGATGGGGATGAAAATCGTAGAGATTTTGCTCAGATCATGCTGTCTCAGGATTTCCATACCAATGGTGCCTTGACCAGCAATGACATAGGGATCATCAAAGGGCGGAATATCCAAGAGTCCCTCCTCGGCTGTCAATCTAGCGCACTCTTTCTTGGCCTCATCAAAATCGTTGCCGTGCAAAACGACTTCAGCACCGAGTCTTGCCACATTGCGCCACTGGAAAATGTAAAGCGAATAAGATTTCGTGGTGTGCAATATTCTACTCGACTTACCTTGATCGCAGGAGTGGGTACAGGCATGACAATCTTGGCCTTAATACCCAGCTTTTGGGCCGAGATGGCGACACCTTGAGCATGATTACCTACCGACTATAGTGTGAGTTTCCTTTGCACTTTGGCTCGAGTTTTTTAAAACTATATATATATTTACCAGCAGAGCAAGCAATAACGCCCCTCTTTTTTTCCTCGTCAGTCAAATGAGCCAAACGGTTGTAGGCACCACGAATCTTGAAGGAAAAGACAGGGTGCAGATCCTCGCGCTTGAGGTAGATTTTGGAGCCAAGTTTTGCATTGAGGTTGACAGCTTCTTGGAGTGGAGTTTCTTTGACAATGTCATAGACACGAGCTGTCAAAATCATGCGTAAATAGTCGGGATGCTCAGGAGCATGAGGTTGATTTTGCGTGCTGGCAGGGCCAGAAGGGGGACGAGTCGAGTTTTCCATCTATGAGGACAGAGCGAACGAAAGAAAAGGACGCTGGTTCTCTTTTTTCCATCTTGTTCTTTTATGTAAAAACTGCGTTTTGAATCATCCAAAGTAATTGGCTGCATCGTTTGTATTCTTTATTCCAAATGACTCAGTAAAATCCAGTTACTTTTATTGGTTACAGATGTTTAAAAGGAATGGAAGGTATATATGTGTTGTATGTATAATTTTTAGGTGTTATGAGTCAATCATTTTATACAGTTTTGTATTATTATCATAGGCTATGCAGTGACCTGAGGCTTCAAAGTATTAGCAGGCTTAGTCTTGCGTTTCCATTCTACTACAACGGGCGATGCATCAGGCCTCTGGATTTTAGGTGCAGCAGCAATTGACTCAATCATATTGTTGCTCGATGCCGCGCTGTTGAGGTGGATTTCAAATCTACCCTTTTTGATGTATGTGTCTTGGTTTAGAGCCATGTTGTATTGGCTGTTGCGTTTAAGTTCGTGTAAAATTGGCGGTGGTTCTATGCTTGTGCTAATGAATGTGTTTGTTTTCTGTATGAGTTCTTGTGATAGTGGCGGCAGTGGTGGGCTTTCGCCAGGTCGTTGCCAGAAATCCTGGTCCCAGATTTGCGGGTCTTGCTCCACCATACTAGAATACTCGGCTGCATCTTTATCTAGGTCTTGGTCGTCGTCCATCAGGATTTCGCTCTTGTTGTATATGCTGGTGTTTGTTCTGCACGGCGTGATGACTAGCGAGGGTATGTCGTTCTCTTCATCGCCACAAAATGCGCATATCTTCTTTTTCAAGAGCGAGCCTTCGCTGTCGTTTTCAAAATCATGGTCGTCATCTTCAGATAGAATTCTAATACCTGCGATGTCTGCAAATTCTTTGGCGGTCAAGTCTTCTGAATTCACAGTAATGTTGGACGCAGATATACAGGAAACATGTGAGTAGTGTCGAACGTGGTGTGCTTTTTTCCTCCTTGTTGTCGTGATGGCGGACTGCGTGCTCTGCGTGTGTCTGTGATGGTATCTTTGTTGATGCGGTTTTGTGTTGAACAATGAGGCATTGGGTGATTTGTGTTTCATCAGAATGCCAGTGCTTCCTTGTGTCGTTTTGGGCGACGGTGACACATGCTCGTCATGTAGTGTACTTGCATTGTTTGTCTTTTTTTGCTGGTTGTATCTGTGTTGCTCAAACCATGCATCATTAGCGAATGGATGCTGCTGGTCATCCTGCTCATCTGAGGGCCGAAAATAATCGATTATTGCGCTGAGAGACGATCGCCGATTGACATTTTCCACAGTGCTAAACGGCTTTCTTTTTTTATTGCTGTAAAACGAATTAGCGAGCCTGCTGAAGATTGCATTCAGCTTGGATTCTTTTTTAGCTGAAGCACTTGCAGAACGATCTCTCTTTAGCGAAAGAGCAGAAAACGAATTTGTCATGAAAGGAAATGAGTGGAGAGTGAGGACGAGAGATGAATGGAGGAAAGTAAACAAAAAAAAAAAAGAAGCGAAAAGCTGAAAAAGGAGAGAGATACACTGCCTTTTTATATAAGGAGAAGAAGAGGAGAAAAGGATGCGATAAAGAATATGCAGAAAAAGACTATTTTACAAGACAAAAACATCCAACATGTTTGTTATTTATTGACAATGATGATAAAATTAGCTTGACTGCTGGGGATATATACAGGCGTTTGCACCTGTATTTATAACACACACTGTAAGAAGATGTATCACGTTTGCACAAGCTCCCAGCAGAGACAATTGCCGCATGATAGCATCTTTTAATCATAAACCTGGGCTTTCATACCTTGTCTATTTTAGTGAGTTATTCATGCAACTCGTTTTTTTGTATTGTGTATATATGGATACTATAAGGGGATCAGATAATAAAGGGGGAAAATAGTCCATAATAATCATACGAAATGATGGATCAGCAATAAAAGGAAATAATTTCATATAGAAACAACAATTATTATGCATTTCGATAAAGAAATCAAAAGGGAAAGGTCTAGGTCTATGTGGGTTTAATCAACATGTCAGAATGAGACCCTTTCCCTTCATGGCTAATGGATGCTTGACCCCCTTTTATGTTATACAGTATAACGTGCTCTTTATTGTATTTTATTCTTTTTTTATCTATCATGTAGCATAAATAAATAACACTTATGCATGTAAAATGCTTCCAATTACTAGATCTAGCCATCATCGTGCTTATACGTCAAGGTAATCATACTGTAACGGTATACGTTATCCTTGATCAATCACATGTAAGGATAAAAAGACCATTACATGTATATTGCCATTACTACTGTTGCTGCCGTCTGTTGGTTAAACGGACACACAAGAACTTTATCTCCCAGAGCAAACTTGAATATCTGTAAATTATCAGATTCTCCTCATTGTGTCATTTAGAATAATACACGCTCTCATCGTCTAATAGAATTTGAGGAGACATTATCGTCTATATTATGATTTAATATAATAGTCAGAGCCTATATATTTGTGTATAAAAATATCAGTTGTTATACATACATCGGAATCTTTTGCTTCCCTTACATTGCATTTCAAATTATACGCCCTAGAACCATGCAGATTTGTATAATACAGCTCGCATGTGAAATCAAGTAAACATGACAGCAGCAAGATGATCTAAACTAATGAATGTCATCTGTTGTGCTCTCATTTTTTAACTTTGCTATATATACTTTCAGTTGCAATATTAAGATCTATTCTTGGAAATTCAAGTATTTACCATCATCTAACATTACCCGGTAAAACGCAAAGTTAGTTCCTTCTTTCAGACACACATATGTATGCATACCGGGCTTCCGCGAGATAACACATTTGTGTATACCTGAGCAGCAATGAAAGCCATCCATTTTCATGCACTGTATCTGTATGTTCTAGGTTTCATCATCTTCATCCCTTCTGTTGAAAGTGCCGAAACCAAAAAAAAATGTAGTGTACGTCGCTACCTTTAAAATCAAAAGGACAAGGCACAGCACCGGTATGTATACGTTTTATGGCAAATACATGGATTTTTTTTTTTTGTAAAAACCATTAGTTACAATGAAGGATCAAACAGCCACGTACAAGGTGGACTCATTATTTCATTTGAATTCTATATTTTACATTTATTGTTGAGCTGTATCTTTATTTTTTTTATTAACAATGACAGTATGTAGGAACGGTGTATAGCGGCTGCTATAACAATGAATATTTCATTAAACTAGACCTAGTTGAAAATATACGGGGAAAGTCGTTAGCATATCAATGCTTGGCATTGTTTTATTTTATTTTTTTATTTATGTATTTGAAACCAGCACTGTATACCAACGTTACATGACAAAGGCTCGTCTAGTTTACTGTTTCATCTAAAATTGTTGATTGATTGAACCCAGAAAAAAAAAAAAAATGCATCATATATATTTTGTATAGGTAAAAGGAACAGAAAAAGAGAGTTTTTGTATGGAAATAATAAGGAAGAGAAATGCTGGAAAATTATAAAACTACATTACAGAGGTTATTTTGTTTGAATTTATTTCTTGCTCTTGTGGTTGGGCGCACTGGGTTTTGTCACCTTGCCACCTTTACTGCGCTTGCCACCTTCAAAGCCAGGACGAGCCTTCTTGGCAGCGGGCTTGACCTTGATGCCTCTCTTCTTGTTCTTCTTTTCCTCGATCTTTGCTCGAATATTCTCTTCTCTCTTTTTGATCAACTTCTTTTCGTCATATTTGACCTTCTCAATACGCTTGTTCCACTCTTGACCACTCTTTGTCTTGAGCTTCTCCTGTCTCTTGATTGTCTTTTTTAGTAATTTAGCATCGTCCTTGGGTTTTTCACCGGTAGCCAAGGCAATAACTTTGTTCCACTCTTCTTTTTCAATCATTTCTTCTGCTTTGGACTTGTTTTCTTCCTTTAGTTTGTCAATCTTTTCTTTCTTTGCTTCGAGCATCTTTAATTGCGTCTTGGCATCAGAAGGCCCTTTCTTTTTCTTTTGATCCTTGGAGCCACCAACTGCAAGCTTACCAAAGAACACATCGCCGTCCATCTTGATAGAATCGGCAGAGGGGCGAGTTTTGTCATGAGAGGCCTGCACGCAACACTACATTAACAACAAAGATGCTACAAAATACTTGACACGCTACCTTTATATTGTCAAACTTGACGAGCTCTTCAGAAGCTGCTTTGCCGCCCTTCTCCTTCTGTGCCTTTATCGCCTTCTTCCTATCTTCTTTTTTTTTGTTTCTTGCCACCAATATGTCTTCGCGGCTTCTAGGGTTGGCAGTGTTTGCACCAGGAGCATTTCGCTTTTGACGCAGCTGGCTAATACGTTCATGGAGGCGATTACGAAGCTGAGCAATGTCACTCTTTTCCATTGGCTGAAGATTGACTAGTAAACATGTTAAAAAGCAATTCAACACTATCGCTCTTGTAACATCTTACCAGGCTCTTGCAGAGTTGTTGAGTCAGTAGTGACGGATTCGCTATCATCGAGCTCACTGAAAGTACCAGAGTCAACATCCATCTTTTCAGTTTCTTCCTGCTTATCGCCATCCTCGTTATCGTCATCCTCATCAGCAGATTCGGCATCGGATTGGTCTTGTGCAAGCTGCTTTGCTCTCTCTTCTTGGACTTCTGTTATCGACTTGGCATTGCTAGGATCAAGTTTCGCTTTCTTTGCCTTCCTGGTGGCCTCTTTAATGGCTTGCTTGGGCGCCTTCTTACGTTTATTATATTGAAATTTGCCGTTAGCTTCTTCAGCCTTGTCCATGACATAGAACTTTGCGGGTATAAGCTTCAATAAATCGTCGAAAATCTGGACATCGTGCATAAGACGTTCAGACAGAGTGTCAGCTATGTGATTCTGTACCATTTTATTGATGGAATGAACTAAAAAAATTTGTGCAAAATGTTGGATGTCAATGATGAAAAAAAGTTTTGTGGCTGACTGTGGTCACAATTGTGACCATGATGCCTGTCTGTTTGAATCCATGGTGCATCCCGTTGCTTGGTTACATGCACTATCAGTCTTTGATGATCTGATGATTACAATTACAGACAAAACAGCATATACCGTGATAATGATTAAGTCATAAATCAGATTAAAAATAGCTCTTTGGATGGCAATGCTGTATGCTCGTTACTATTCTCAATTTACTACTCGATGCAATTAGCTCCTCCTCAGCATCAAAACAAAGCTTTTATAGAGGTATACAGCTGCTAGGAAACTTTTCAAAAGTGTATATAAACTCACAAAATCATGAAATTTACAATAAATTCTGCACAAAACTCAAGGTTATGAGCCATATTTGTACTCTGACATTGCCATCCGTCACTGTTAAGTAGCATAATCCCGCACAAATCAAGCATATTTCTGTTGAACCAAATGCTCGAACCGCGGTACCATGAGGCTCCTTCCATCGTTATCTAATGCCACATGAACTAAACAAAATTGTAAAATAAAGCGCATATTTCTGAGCTGATTCTATTTATTGCTGTATTAAAGAGGCAAAAGAAATTCGCACAACACCCCGTTCGGTGAATTTGCGAATTCCAAGACAATTGGAAAAATATTGTGTATTCTGCAATGATCCATAATCTAGAATGATCTCGTAAAAAGTAGGCTTAGGTTTTCCAGATACCTTTTGAAATATCGTAGTATGATTTCTATGCACTGAGTAGTGGATCACAGAATCTCTAAAGCGAAACATTGGTAGCAGGTTGCAAGTGAACGGAGTTTAATTCTTGAAAGTGCTTTTTTTTGCTCCACAATAAAGCGAAAATTTCAGTGTTCCAATACACAAAAACTCGCATATTAAGGGTGGTTGGTGTATTAAGTGTTCCCCAATTAAAATTGAATTCTTCGTTTAATCATGTATTTTTTGACTAACTTTTGTAAGAAAATATGTTTGTAAGCTTGAAAAACTTAAAACCGCTGTTTTTGGATAAAAAACACGTCTGAAGGAATAAAATAAAGTAGTAGTCATTAGAATTATTTATGAATAATTTGCGGCTACAAATTGCGGTATTATATGCCATTATAGCTATATTTTTCGTGGAGATATTCAACTTTAAAGACCAAATTTGGACATTTCGGAAAATCGAGGACCACCAAGTATAGGCCAAAACGGAAGTGGATCAAACCATTTCATTTGATCTCACTTTTCTCTGCCAAAAATTGGTATTTTTTTAAACTGTAAAATGGAATAGATAGGCGTCATTAAGGGTCATTAAATGAGACAGAAATATATGGCTTCACTCTATCCATTGATTTTTACGTTACAAAAAACATGAAAAAATACAGAAATTTTTTTTTCTTTGATACTCCAACATGTTGTAGAGTATTCAAAAAAAAGCTTTTTTCATTACAGCTAAACAGCTGTAGCTTGCTTTCTTGTTAAGATATTACTCTTCAAAGTTGGAAATTTTGCAGTGTAAATAAAACTCAGCAAAAACTAACAAAGTGCTTGTAAGAAGCAATGTATTGAAAGTCAATTCCTATAGATATCTGTATCCTACGTGTATACGCTTGAATGTAGTGGCTGTTACAAATTGGAACTCATAGAAATATATGCATACAATGCAAACGCAATCCAGCTTCCTTATTTTACAATACAACTTGTTCGAATATTAAAAACAAATGAGAAAACAGGATGTGTCGCATACGGTATTATTAGGAAAAACAAGGGGGTTATGTTTATAGGGTTATAATGTTACAGGTGGTTGTTCTTGCTGTTGCTTGTCCAATTTATCCATCCATTCTTCTGGTATTATTGGTATCATAGAGTGTGAGTTGGTATTATTTTCTTGATTCGGTGAAGATGACGCTTTGAAATCCCAATGCGATGAAGTCATGTGAGCAGTCTTTGGAATAGAGAATGGCAGCATGAATCTAGTGTCTTTAGTTTCGTGAACGTCCACTTCTTGCTCATCGTCATTTCTATGCAATGTTGTTTGCTCATTATTGGCTTTGAAGGTTATTGGCGGCAGCTCTTCAGATATCGGTGTAGAAGGGCCACTTTTGCTGAGGCCAAGGAACTGAGTCATACTTTGACGCTTGGACATCTTTTGACTTTGAGTGCGTAACAACGGAGTTGCTCTTGCTTTGTCCACAAACAGTTTCTTTTGCTTATGTCTCACGGTATCTTCAGCACATTGCATAGCATATTTTTCAATCTCTTCAGGAATGCGTCGTTCATTCACCTCGTATCGATACGAGGTCACACATCTTTTCACTTGAGATGCATTTAGCGCATCAAACTTTTTACTTGTATTAATAAAATCAACGAGATCTTCTAGTTGACTGAGACACTGCAGCAGCTGAAGTAGTTGGATGGTAGGGTTAAGATAGCCAAGCAGATGATTCGGGAGCCGTTTGACAGATACCCAATCCTCCAAATGTGAAAAATTTATGCGCACCTGCATTGCTTTTGAACGGCACAGCAGCTTTTTGTTTGTAAGTATACGGTTGAAGAGCTCACACGACATGTAGTGAAAGAATTGGGCCATTGCTTGGACGGTAATAATGGGATGAACATTGTAGGATTGTAGCACAAATAAGGTTGATGACAATAAGCTTGTAATCGATTGAGGTGTTACTGCGGAGATCGGAGCACTGTCGCAACCATCCGCTGGTGGTACAACGACTGAGCGCCTTGCGTTTTTGCGAAAGAAACGGTGCCAGTCATCTTTAAAGTCTACTTGATTGATGCCCGAGATTTCTTCGTGGTCCAACATAGCGAGACACAGTATTTTGGATAATCTCTTTGTTGTGTCTTGAATGATGAGGTTGTAAGTTTCAGATATCAGTTCAGATATGCACAGCTGCTGTTCGGCGGTGACTACGACAAGCCCAGTATCTTTTTTGAGGTAAAATAGTAATTGCATTAAATTAGTGATCCAGAAGGCTAAGACGTGAACATTTTGAGCATTTGTCTGATAAGCTGATTAATGACGATACAGATACAATGCATTGTGCAATTTGTTATTACCTTGATTGCCTTGCGAATTCTATTTAATGCACCTTCCAGCACCTGCTCCAGGAGCTCAGAGCTCGAAAAGTAATGTGCAAAGCGTGCACAGAGAAAGACGATGTTTGTTGCAACGCATATGTCTCGCTGCTTTGCTAAGGGGAGCTGGATATGTGTGATTACTGTGTCTAGGATGTAGTCCAAATCATTCGAGTTGAACACAAACATTTGATCATGAGAGCACCTGTCCCATTGGAAGTGAGTCTCGTCAACCTTTCCATTCTCGTCCTCCTCGCTTTCATCTGCAGAATTTTGCTCCGAGTCGTCAAAATCAAGTTGCATGGTAGACTCGAATAGCCTTTGTCGCAATTCGGCCTCTTCAGACATAAAGTTATTAAATCCCTCAGCTGTAGACTGGTAGTAAAAATCATTTTCTGTACTCGATGTCGACGAAGAAGCGCTACTTGTTCTATAAAATAAACTGGATGTGGAAGATACACTATCGCGAGGGTTTGTTGCCAATATCTCGATGATTTTCTGGTTATCCGTGTTGATAAAATCAAACACTGTTCTTCCTTTGGCTGACTTTGTTTGCGACGACGCACCATGTTCTAGCAGAATCTTGACTAGAGTTTCATGGCTATTGTTTGTAGCCCACATTAGAGCTGACCAGCCAACTAAAATACAGTAATTAATGTTTGTGCAACATAAGTTATAGTGACAAAATAAAAATAAAAAACAAGGAGGAATTAAAAACTTACAACTATCTTGAGCATCAATCTGAGCTCCTGCCTCTATCAAGATTTTAGCAATTTCAGTTTTACCAAAGCAGGCAGCATATATCAGCGGCGGCGTGCCGTCTTTGTCTCTGGCATTTATATTGATATGCTGCTTTATGCTTGCATCAGACAACATTTCCTTGACTTTAGTTACATCGCCGTTAGAAGCAGCACGAGTGAATAATGAAGTCCATTTCTTGGTTTCCTCGCTGGTTTCCTCTTGCTCGACTTGGAAATCTTCGTCCAAAGAATGAGAACTGGATGTGGATGCTGTCGAGCTCAGGATTTCTGATATCTGTCGGTTGCTTTCTGCAAGGCGTTGAGACATTTCGTCAAAAGACATGTTTTCATACTTTCTCTTCAGCACATCATGATCGTCTTCGTATTCTTCTTTTATTTGTGGTAATTCTGTTGGATTTGATTGAAGAAGCGTGTCGCTATAACTGGTGGTCATATCGTTATTAAAGAAAAAATCAAAAGAGTAGAAAGAAAATAGAGAGAGAGAGAGAGAGAGAGATTTATTTTTGGATTGATAGTTTTGAGCCTTTTTCATCCCCAATTTTCGTAAGCTAAAAACAGAAAGTCGTTTTGTTAGCGGAATTGAAACGATTACATACAGGAGCTGAATAGCTGCTGATGGAGACGTCTAGGAAAGACACTAAGAGTACCAGCGGCTTGAGCCTTGCTGCATGAAAATATAGGTTTATTCTGCTGCAGCTATTATCGTTCTTTAACGATTTAGAAAGACTACATGAATCTGCGAGGATGGAGTAGAGTGAGAAGCTACTCTACCCTCGCTCATTCGGTTGGAATCCAATGTATATTACGAGACATTATATATATAGACGGCTGCAAAATTGATGCCATTCTGAGCTTTTACTTGTGATTTATACATATATGCAGAATTGAGTCCATTCAAGCTTATGGGATGAGAGAATCTTGAAAGGGCATTTCAAAATATTAGAAAAGAGGGCATGAAAAAAAATAAGGCATAGTTTTCTTGAGGTACGCAATGAGAGATACTAATGATGAAAGTACACCCCTCTCGCCAAAAGATTTTTTTCTCAAAAAAGCTGGCTATCGATGGTTGCTTATTACTTGTCTTGTGCATATTATTTGACTTTCGTAGACTCTTTGCAGATTGATTCTTTGAATTGATGCACATTTGCTAAACTAAAAGAGGCTTTATCAATGTAGCAATAAAAACTTTATTGTCATTTTATACAAAATCTTGTTTTTACAAGTCAAGAACACATCCAAGGAAAGTAGATAAAAAGGTTAAAAGCGGAAGAGGTTGTCCATCTGCAGAATAAACAGGGATCTCAATTGGGCATCCCCGAGTTTTACAGCGACGCTATATATTATAACACGAGGTTCTCCCCTTTTTTTTTATTTTTATTTTTCTCTTTTTTTTTTCCTAACAAACTTCATTATACAAATGGGAGTGGACATACTAGAATTCTGTACCCCTCCTATTCCAGGACAACCTCATAAATATTACGGAAATGCCCATAATAATTTCATTAAATTGCCTGTAGCTATACCACATACAACCATACAAAAGACAGTGTCGACAAACAACTCCTTACATTCCATAGCAACCAGTGGCAATTTGACACTACTAAAAAGCATTTTACCGCTCTTACCGACACCTCAAAAAGCTGTAAATGAACCACACCCTTCTACTGGTTTAACTCCCTTACATTTCGCTGCTTCAAGAGGTCATTTCAACGTTGTAAAGTATCTCGTTGATGACTATTCTGCTTTAGTAGATGCAAAAGACAGAGAGGGCGAGGTAGGGACTCTATGGCAGCTTTGACAGCTGGTAAATCTCACTACTAAATTACGTATAGACTGCACTTTTAAAATCAGCCTACAATGGCCATTATCATATTGTCGAGTACTTGGTCTCCAAGAGCGCCAATGTACATTTAAAAGACAAAGATGGCTGGACAGCTCTTCATAACGCATGTGCGAGAGGCTTCTTGCCTATCGCGCGATTACTTATTAAAAAAGGCGCCCGAGTAGATGTAAAGAGCAAGATGGGACACACTCCTCTAAGTAAGATGTCAAATTTATCACGACAATCAATACATATTAGCCATGCTAATGATTTTATGTAGTTAATGCTGCATCCAAGGGCTACATCTCAATTGTAGAGTACCTATTGGTTGAATCTCATGCAAACCCCTTGATCAAGAATAATTTTGGCGAGGCAGCATATGATGTAAGCGCAGCTGCTGGGGAGTCTTACATATGCGAAATGCTACATAGAGCTGGTAAATCATGGTGGAAAATGCAACACAACTCGGAAGGTAGCACGTTCTTGTGAGATATTAAAAAAATGTAAAACTAACAATCAATGAAGGCAATGGATCAGCTTCAAGGTACAATTTGCTGGATTTCCATGTTACGGTTATGGTCGTCATACATGAAAATGAAAGATCGTCTTCTTTATTGGGGCTATCAAAACCTCAGTTTAGTACTGCGTCCCTTACAAAGTACGATGTACGCGGTCCTTGGTCTCTTTCTCCTTCAGGTAGACCAAGTACAAAGGAAGAAGTAAAGCTTCCGCAGAATAATAGCAGCGCCAATGGATCGGATTGGTTTTGGCTTACAGATTGGCAGATTGATTATAGTGATCCACGTATTGATCCCACATCTGGCTGGCAGTATGCTCATTCTTTTGATGATCCTGACGATGTATGGACACCAGTTACGCCTACAAGTGGCTATGGTTGGGTAAGACGCAGGATCTGGGTGCGTGTGATGAAACGAAGAATGGACCTACTTAAAGGAAGCCACATTGGATCGCCTGCTATGGATGAAGAAGAAGACTATTTATGCAAAGCAGAGGACATTGTTCAGAATTCCAAGCTGGAACCTGCACTAGCTGCTACGGAAGAGCCTTCAATCCAACAGCTTACTATCGAATTACGTGCTTACGAAGAAGCAGTTCAGTTGCTTCGTGCAGGCATTAAAAGTAGGCTTTTCATACAATGCTATACTAGATACTTACATGCACATGTACCGTAGATGATGGCAATCAGTTTAGAATACATCAAGCCAAAGCACTGATTACTGCTTATACTTCTCAGATCGATGCACTTAATTTACAAATAACACAGCTCGCACATACTGTATCAACGCCTATTACACCGCTTCCTGTGCAGCATAATGCAGAATTGGCTCGGGAATTAGGGTTCAACGATAGACAAGCGCCAGAAAATAACGATCTAGATACAAACCCATGGTCTCGCGACGCTAATACTGCCTCAAACACAGAATGGCAAGCATCCAGTATCTTGGAAAGCACAAGCTACAATCATGTTGATTTAATCGGCCATGGTATGGAAAGCCAATATGAGTACGATGATCAAGATGATATGGGGCAGGAAATGAGAGGCCCAAAACAATATATTTGGGAATCTGATTTAGAAGCAAAAGAGTGCAGAGGCTGTAGAAGACGATTCGGTTTCCTTGTAAGAAGACATCATTGCCGGTGCTGTGGTTTAATCCACTGTGATCGATGCTCTATGTCTCGAGCCCGTTTGAGTTCGACGCAAATCCTGCAAGATCCAAATGGACCTTTAGAATCTTTGGAAGTTTTGGCTTCCCAGCACCAGCGAGTGTGTGATACCTGTTATGCAAAACTTGGTGGTATCCCACCTTGAGTTTTAAGCTACATTTTACTACAATTAAAAAAAAATATACCACCTTTCTGTTCATTGCTACGGTACCGTATTCATCTCATAACGTACAGTCCTATAGTTACAGTATTGTAAATCATACATGTGACTGTAGGTAAACTTCTTTTTGTTTTTGCTGAAGCTTTTGCTCTTATCACTGTTTTTATTAAATCATGTCTGAACAGTCAGAAGAAGATCGTATCTATGATTTGATGGTAGATGGTAAGACTTGCGAATTAAAGCCAAAAGTCGAGAAGGTTTGTTAGGATATATCTTGATCACTCCAGTTTGGAAAACCTCATCATGTTGAATAGATCCTCAAAGACATTTTTAAAAAGTTTGACAAGGTAAATCAATCGCAATAAAACAGACTCCTTAAACAATTTACATAAATTGCTATCGTTAAGGACGAGGATGGGAAATGGAATTTAAAGGAGCTTCAAGAATTTGCAACAGCTACAAATGATCAAGCAGTAAAGTGTTAATTATTGGCAAATACTCATCAGATTTTAATACATTCTTCAAGTTTGAAGATTCTGTGATCGACGAAATTAGAGAGTCATTTCAAGTCGATGGAGAGGGCCGTTTGTTATACGAAGGTTTCTACGAAATGTATTATATGCAGACAATTTCTGAGCCAAAGGAGACATTAAAGGACTTCAAAAAACGTTAGTTGTCGCTCACATTTTTCAAACGTCTTTTTCGAAGCTAACAACATTTTCATTTTAAAAATAGATGGTTATGATGATAATTTAGATTTAGAATAAAAACTGCAACCATTCTTTCGATTGTCGAAACTGGCTTACTGATAAACGTCCTATTTACAATGAAAACAGTTAAAATAGTAGAGATAATTACTGTAATGGGGTTTGAGGAGCAGCAAACATTCAAGTAAAATGATGGATGTATTTCTTTATTTAGTCTCTGTTGCTTTTACTGCCGCTGCATCAGTTATTTTTTCAACATGTTATTATCTTATTAGAGCTTTTCTTATTATCTATTGCTGTCTTTTTCACGCATAAAAATACCGCATTTTCCCTTCTGCCATTACTGAGTGTTGTAACAACTCATTATTACATAAGGATGGGTGTTGTATCCTAGAAGAAAATGGTTACCATCAACTTAGCTACGTTGTCATGGCAGCCGTCCCTGGATCGGACCTAATGTTGGATGAAATAGAAGCAATTATTGGAATCTCTTGTATAAGAACCCATTTATTATCATATCTTTAAACTTTAGCCTCAGTAGTAGAATCATTCAAGATACTTGCCACGCGGAATCGACACCCAAAAACGTGAAACTGTTTTTGCAGGTGACTTTAGATAGAGACGTCGCCCAGTGGGAAATCAAGTTATGCTCAGATAACAATGATCATGCTCCTTTGATATTTTTGGAAACCCCAACAAAAGAACAATAGCATACCACTCAGAATGACTTTTGGACATATCCCTAGGTTAATTTCAACCCTCTAATTAACATCTATTCTGTTTCTTTTTTTTTCTTGGGGGGGGGGATGTAATGCTACCGAAAATCTCAGTAGAAAGTGATACACGGTGATATTCCAGGTTGCAAGTTTCCAATGCGTCTCAATAATACTCCAGGACATGCAGTGCTCACACAAAATGGAAATGTGAAAAGAAAGTGTTTCAACATCCTTATATTTATTTATACATGACCCATAACAACGGTAAACCTCAAAGTTGGCCCACTATTACTTGTTGAGGATGTGCTTTTTCCAGCGTTGTTCTTTTTTACATTACTATTCAATGCAGTTTTAAGTGTTCTCAAGTCATAGGTACTTTGCAAAGAATGAAGCTGATTGGAGGTCTGAGGAGCGTAGATCAGGGGCGGAGGAGACGAGGATGTAGTCGTAGCCGCAGTGTCATTGTTGTTGCTACCGCTGGAAGCTTGCTCATTTGCGGTGCTACTTGTTGCAGTGCCCAAGTGAATATTATTGGAATCTTCATCAGCGCAAAGAGTGGTACTTCTCCACCCCTAATTTTTAGCAGTACAGATTTAGTCAAGTAAGAAAAAAAAAAAAAAAAAATAGATCAGGCGGCATCTTACCCAGCTTTGCAAAACCGAAAAGTTATCAGGGCTGCTTTGAAACAAGGTTAATGCATGCTTAGGCCCTCTTGTTGGACAGTATATCTTGAACCAGGTTTTGACAACTTTCCGCTTGTCTGAATAGCGCGAAAATGACCAAGCTTGTTGATTGGAAGCAGCAGATGCCAAAGATAATGAAGGAGATGCATTGCTAGTGTTGGGATACAATTCTTGTTGCTGTGGCTGTGGCTGTGGTTGTGGCTGTTGCTGTTGCTGTTGCTGCTGCTGCTCTTCCATAGAAGCCGAGGGACCGTTGTGGTTTTGAGGCACTGATTGACGGTGTAAATAAACGCCTAATTGAAGTATGCCTTTTCGCTGCGATCTTGTTTTTTGTATGTACATGTTCCAATTAGACCTGTTCAGAAACTTAGGACCTAATAGTCATGCCAATTTCAGCTGTAATTTACTCACCCCGCATAAAATACCGTATCCGAGTAAACTCGCATGCCATGTTTAAGCGATGATACATCTGCAAATTCAACGCTGAATCGAAAAGGAGGGTAGACCGAGAATTGATCCACAGCAATGATAGGTTGCGATAGTATTCGTTTTTTGTTATAGTTCGCTGTTGATGTGGATGAGGCCAACGTTATCGCAGATTCTCCAGTGTATGTAGTTGTGTCATCTGTAGGGATCGGATAGTATCTTCTAGTCGACTCTTCGTCAAGGCCATCGTCAAGGCCATCGTCATCAACGTCTTCTTCCTCTGTTTCGCTGTCGTCATCTCCTCCGCCATCCTCTGTGCGATTCTTGCTTCTTTGGTTATTGGCAATTTTCGTATCTAGCTTTTGCTTTTCCAGGCTGGATATGGTCATGTTATTGAGCTTGATATCTCGTTCAGAAGCTGATTCTATCTTTGACCTCAATTGCACCTGCTGCCACAGCGCTTCCTTCAAGATTTTTCGAGGGACTAGCCGTTGCTTTGTCAAAGGGTGTATATCGCTTTGTATGGATTCCAGCTGTTCAAATGTCATGTGCATGTAAAATATTGACTGTGAAATAACATGGCAATTTGCATTGGTATCTAATTCCGTCAAGACAAAAGAGGTTGATTTCGAGCTGGAATAAATGTCGTACCGCGCACGTATAATCTGTTGTATAAACTGGTATCTCTCGTATTCGCTTCCGAAAAAAAGGTTAACAAAAGTACTGCATTTCCTGCTCTACAACTAGCTACCTGGGTACCCAGAATGCATCGCTTTCAATGACTTTCTCCAGCCATTCCAATGGCAAGGAAGCCAAAACTGATCGGTCCATATGATACGCTTCTCGGCATAAAAAGGTAAACACAGCATCGCATATTCTATCGCTGCCTTGGACCATCAGTTCATTGGTAAAAAGCAGATAGTCCACGACATTTTGGTGATTGAGGTTTCTCAAAATAAAATCTACACAGATGCCGCACACGTCCAGCTGAAAATACGAGCTAGTAGCCAAAATCTGCCTCACGTTTGCTTGAGAGATCAGGGGTTCGTCAATCTTTCCATACAGATATTCCAATACAAACTGAAATGACTCCATTGTGATGAAAGAATTGTCTTTATCGAAATGCAGTGTGATTTTGCTCGACTCGGCTTCCCGGAATCCGCCCTGCAGCAGTAGTTTAAAGTATGGGTTTTGGTCGAGCACCAACCGATGCAGTTGATACGTTTTGTTCCATGAGGGAATGTGGACCTGGACGTCGCTACCAATGCCTTCTACAAGGCCGCGTGTGAAAATATGTCGACACAGCATCAAAGAGTGAAGCCTCCAGTCGTATTTTGAACTGCTTGCTACGGTGGGTATGCTGGCCGAGGTTGACATTGTCGCAATTGAAGTGTTGTAATTGGTTGATTTGGCTTCTATAGATGAGCTGGGCGAGGGACCTTGATCTGAATAGGGTGCGCCGGCAGTGAGCCAAGGATGGTCTGTTACCTTTGCAGTAGAGCGTATGTCTCTGGGTGTGGAAGAGCTGGTTCTTATGGAGTTAGTTTGTGCATTGGCACCGCTGCTGCTGCCACGTCTACTCGAATTATTATCTTCCATGATTCAGGCGAATGAAAAGAGAGAAAAAAAGAAAAAGAAATGAAAAGTGGAAAAGGGCGAAAAGAAAGGGAGGGGGGTGTATATGAATAAAGACCATGTAGCAGTTGCAAGAAATACACAGCTGACACACGTGACAAATGGCAAAGCGAATATGATCATTTATATATAAACATATTAAAAACAAGGTGCTGTGAAGAATGGAATAATTATTGGGCTACAGCAGGATCTTCCAAGGACGAGGCGACTTCGATCATGGGAGGGCTGTTTATTTGCGTTAATGCACGACTCAATAATGCTGCCCGCAGGTCTATATATAAAAACACATACCTCTGTCTTCTGCCTTCTTTAAAAGGAATTTTCACGGCAGGATGGTCCATTGGTGTCAGCAACTCAAAGCTGCACAACAGTTCTTCGTTGACGCTCATAATGGCACCAAAGTTATCAAACTCGCCACAATAGTTTGGAGCACTGAACACTGTGACAAGAGTCCTTTCGTTAAAAAACTGGTAGCCGTCCTCTACAACCATGTGTGCCCTGCACACCAGATCGAGGTCGAATTTGGATAGAAATTCATTCACAATCTTTTTTCCAAAGCAGTAAGACACGCCTCGCTCACTGTCTTCCCAATCAAGCGCTGTATCAGAGGGGTCTGCCCATAGCAGATCGTTTAGCAAGCCAAATTCAGGCACATCTGTCGGTCGAACAATGGTCCGAATGTCTTCCATTGTGCTCAGAGACGGACTCAAGCCGCCGTGGACACAGAATATCTTTCCTGCAACTAGCCCCGCAATGGGCAGAGAATTGAATACATCCACAAACGTCTTCCAAATCTTGACATTGGTGCGTCTTTTGCACTCGTCATAAAAGCCGTACACTTGCGTCCTTGTTAATAACCGCATACTGTATGTCCAGGCTGGCTGTGCTTACCTCTAGTAACGTTGGCACATTCGTGGTTTCCTCGCAATAAAAAGAAATTTTCAGGGTATTTGATTTTGTAGCAAAACAATAGCAGTATCGTCTCTAAGCTCTGTTTCCCCCTATCAACATAGTCGCCTAGTAGCAGATAGTTTGACTCTGGCGGAAAGCCGCCCATTTCGAATAGCCGGATCAAATCTTGAAACTGCCCGTGAATGTCACCCATAACTTTAACTGGAGGGTTCAATTCGATCAGAGTGGGCTGGCTCATGAACGCTTGATGCACTGCTTTACATATAGCCACAATTTCCGAATTTCGAAAGCATATCGACTTGGATACCTTCCCGCTTGTGCCAACTTGTATTAATCTGTTGATACATTCGTCAATGTCCAAGTTTTTTCCGAACGATTGCGCTGATGCGGCTGTAAGCTGGTTTTGGGAGCTCAAGCTCATTTGATTTATAGACGTGATTGTATCTTGATCAACATCTTTGGTGTTGTTGTTATCAGAGCTTGTGTCGTTGTTGGCTGTATTTTTCGGTGATATTGCATTCGGAAATGGATAGCAATCTTTGGCTGTGTTGGGAATGTCCATAGGCGTCATGCTGTTGCTGTTGCTGTTGCTGTTGCTGCTGTGGTTGACTAGAATGGAGTTTACCGATGTTGCTGTTGTATTGGAGTATTCGTTGTCTGGTATATCATTCTCTGCTCGAATAACACTTGGCCTTGCTTTGCGTTTCTTTGAAACGGCATTTCCCATATTGCTTGATCAAATGATATTATATAAAATTAAAAGGCAAAGCATAAAACAAAAAGAAAAAGAAAAAGAAAAGGTTTTAATTGAGGTTGTTTCAAAGCTAATTAGAATTCTCAAAATCCATCAAAACATTGGCCTTGATTTGTGCGAAATGCATGAATTTCATAATGTATTCCCCGACCCTTTTTTTTTTACATGCGGAAGATTTTCATTTGTCATGTTGTGATTATTGTTTAGTATGATTATCATTATTGTTGTTATTACAATGGTACGGATCAGTTTAGCTTCAATTCCTTTAGCTCTCTTCTAAGGCTTTCGTTTTCCTTTTGCAGCCGAGCATTCTCCTTGAGAGTTTGCTGGATCGATTTATCTAAATGCTCCACGGTAGCAACTAAATCGACATTGTTTCTAACACGGTAGTAAGGTTAGTTTTGGCGTGGAACACAAAAAAAAACACCGTAGAAACTTACTGCTGCTGTGGCGATGCTTCATTCTCGCTTTCATTGGCAACAGAATGAGCAGCCGTCTTTTTTAAATTCAATCTTAGTTCGTGCAACAGGATTCTTTGTGATTCGTTTGATCGAAGTAGCTCCTCGATTTGATACTGAGGATTGATGATGGCAGGGGCTGGTGTATGCTGTTGATGATGATGATGAGTATCTAAATGGCTTGATGAAATGCTGCCTCTGGGTGTAATGTCTACAGATGAGCTATTTGATCCACCAGTTAGCTCAAAGCGACCTATTTTTCTGGAGGATTCGGTCAGCAATGCAATATTCTCCGTGGTTAATAGCTCTTGGGGTGGGTATCGCTTCTCTGTTACTGCAGTAACGTTTGGTTTGCTGTTGGCTGAAGAAGAGGAATAAGAAGAACCATCGCGAGACAGTGGCACTGGTTGGTATAGCATGGGCGAACTTGTGTTGGAGGACACTTCAAATCTTGATTTGCGGTCATTTGCAGATAAAAAGTCTTGGCTAGGCATTTTGTGCAATTGTTGCTGTTGTGCCTGTGGTTGGTCCTCTTTGACATAAAACCTGCCCTTCATCACTTCACAATCCTCGTCATGCGTCGGGCTGGATGATCTGACAGAGGATGAAGTGTCTTGAGATGACTCTTCAATAACAAAACGGGATTTCTTGGGAGGCGTCATTGATAACGGGGGAGAGGTGGATGTCAAAGCAGGAGCATGATCAGCAGGATGCACCGACATGCTATTATTACGAACTACAACATCACCAAAGGAGATGTGTCTCGCTGATGGCTTTGGCTTTGTGTTTTCTTGTGGTTGCTGATTCAGGACCAACTGCTCGGCAGCAGGGCCGTTGTGATCTGATAATAAAAGCTCCTCTACTTCTGTGTCAACATCATTACTGTTTCCATCATCGAAATCCCACTCATCGGTCTTTGCTATAGCCACTTGTTTTAGGGGTATCTTCTTGCGAGGCCTCTGCTCCAGCGGAGGCAGTTCGTAGAGGATGGTTTTGATCAGATAATCCTTTCTCTTGGACAGCTTGAAAAACGGATGCAGCAGCAGCTTTTCCGCATTGGGTCTCTTCAAAGGGTCTTTGGACAGGCAGATATCGATCATCTCTTTGAATGACTTGGAGTACTTGTGGATTGTGCTGTCACGATCCAATGTGGGTGGTTCGTTAGAGAGTGTCATCATTAGCACCTGTACGGTATGTTTGTTTGTTTTAATTGATCAGATGCTGCATTCAACATTTTAATATACAGCCATACCTTTAAAGGCGGGAACTTTGCAAAAGGAGCATGGCCAGTTGCTAATTCAATCGCTGTGATACCGAAACTCCAAATATCAGCCTTATAGTCGTATTCCGCTTGTTCCATGACCTCGGGAGCCATCCAACATGGCGTACCTACAAACGTCTTTCTCATGCCTCTTTCGCCTGTTTCCATCAACGAGCTGGAAACACCAAAATCAGCAAGCAAAACTGTGCCGTCTTCATCCATCAGCAGATTCCCCGCCTTAACATCACGATGGATGTGTCCATTTTTGTGCAGATAAATCAAAGCCTCCAGTGTCTGCTTCAATATAGTGGCGATGCTCGTTTCATCTAGGCCCTCAGGAAACCTGGTCTTCATGATGTCCAGACAAGATCCCCCAGCAAGATATGGAGTGACGATATAGAGCTTTGACCCATGCACAAACGAACCATACACACGTAACACATTGGGATGTTTGGAGAGTGCCATTAATGCTGTTTCACGCTAAATAAATTCAAACCTCGACGTTAGTGGCATACTCCTTCACTCCTTCACTCCTTCACTCCTTCGCTCCTTAGCAAACGCTTACTCGGAGTTCATCGATTTGATTCCTTTCAAACTTGTCAAGGTCAATCATCTTGAGCGCCATGCGTCTATTTAGCGGCTTGTAGATGGCCTTGTAGACTATAGCGGAGGAGCCGTAACCTAATATAAAAAAAAAAAAAAAAAAAAAAACGAAAAAAAAAAAAAAAAAAAAAAAAAAAAAAAATCAGATCTGTTATACCAATGGCTTCTTTGATTTCAAAATCGTCAATTTGGCTAAAGTGATGCTCAGATAACAGTTGGGACGAAACAGGAGAAGGCGGAATAAGACTGTCGCTATTCGGCGTGCTGCTTGTCATGATTTTCAGGCCACTCAAAAACTCTATGCCGCTGATGGATCTCTTTGCGTGGTGATGGGACGACGGCGGTGATGTGGATGGAGGTGCGATTAAAATGGGCCTTGTGATTTCTTTGTCAGAGTGAGTGCTATCTATACGCTCCATTTGACGAGTTGTATTACAGACAGATGGGAGAAACGGGAACAACACAACAAAGAAAAAGGGAAAAGGTAAAAGGCTTTTCGAGTCAAATTTATACTAATTTTAAGGAACGAGATTATTTTTTGTGCGCAAAAAGCACAGCCAGCAGGCAGACAGGTAGACAGGCAGACAGGCAGACAAGGCTTGTGCGCCAAGCTTTCTTGCACACGATGTAGAGAATTAATGACGCAGCCTTCAGCCTGTCTCTTTGTCAGTTTATCCCAATAAATTATGTTGTCCAGACCGAACAAAATGTCACCTAATCAGAAGTAAAATGTTAGCCAACCAGGAATTAGATTTTACTCTCACAGATTACTTTTTCTTGAGCTTACGAGATGAATATTTATAGTGAAAGCGGTCAATTAACGTAGGATATTTTATGTCAACTATCGACGATTCCAATATTGTTCTAGAAAATTTGGTTACTCATTCTTCTTGTATGAAAATAAAGCCGACTGGAAACAAAAAAGTTCTTCCCGACAAAGAATTGTTACACACCAGGGCGGGCTCGCTGGGTGCGCTGCAGGTCCCCTCAAGCGAATTCCACCCCCATCAACTTTTTAGAGCAACACTGATTCTTCCTCGTCTATGAAAGACAAGACTCTCTAGCGCCGGCGGAAGGGACGACCCTGGCTTTTGTGGTTTGATAAGGTGAGTCGTCCTTGGCCAAGCTATTTTCAATAGTTGCGGTAGGGTGAATCTCAGAAAAGCGCTTGTTGCTAATAGTATTAAAAGTGAATACCCTAGTATTCTTCAGGTTTACGACTTTCGTAGACTGCCCCCCAAATGGTTCATTTGGTGAATGTCCTTCATTGAAGAAACATCAAAAAAATAACCGTTGTGGAAATCGAAAAAGACGACTGTGGAAGAGGATGGCAAAACTGTCCCTATTACGGTGTCCAGAATCTTGAGATTCTGTTTGTGTTTATCTGGATTTACCTATAGTATTACACTGTAGATGCGGTACATTTAGTTGTTTAATCGTAGTAAATTAATCGATATTTTGCAGCATCTGTAAGCATTTGAACCGTAGCACAAGCATCAGAGATAGGTTTGCTATTTGCACTCGCCGCCAAGTGCTGCTTCGGGCTCAAAATCTTGAATTCATGAACTTTACTGATTGATTTTTATTTACATATTGACAGGCTTATCGCACTAAAAAAAAAAAGGTCATCACTCTTCTGCAAACAAATCAATTTTTGTTGCTACGTATCGTTTTTTGGCTAACTGAATGTGCTTGACGTTGAAGGATTTTAAGGCACTAGCAAGTGAAAAATTATAAATTTCAATCAGCTCCTTTTTGGTTTCTTTGGGTGGAGACAAAGAAAAAGAAGATTTTCGATGCTGGTTTAAGAAGACAAGATATTTCTTAATGAGCTTCTAACAGGGCTAAGATAAAAGTCATCTTGAGCTAGCATTTTCAGTAGCAGCTCGTTCATCTCTTTTTGATGTATTTCTTGGTATGCAAAGGACTTGATTACAAGCGATGCAGCTGAATGCATGATATGTCGACTTTCAAATAATAATAGGTTCGCTGGCGAGAAGCCATTGTCCTCATACCTCTTGCTGTAGAATCCCCCGTTGTTTTTTGCATTTAGCTTATAGTATTGGTTCATTATCCTGTTCTTGCGAATGTATTCTTTTTGTTTGATGGCAATGAAAATCTCATTGATCGAGATGGTTCGATAGCTTGTTGTGATAGTAGGTGGAAGCAATGAAACTGATGACCCAAGGAAAGGGGAAAAAAAACGTACCATCCACTGAGCCAAAGAATCCACTTGTTGCGAGTAATTCAACATAACCAAACCTGTAACTCAATTCAAAGTAGTCTTTTCCAAGTTTTGTCTTTCTTCTGATAAAAGCCACGGCTTTTTCTTGGCGTCCTACCTTTGACATGTCGGCACAATCATCTATCTGGTTGTTGTTATGAATGAAACAGGAAAAGCTGGTCGTAAAAAACCAATATAACAACTGATTCGACAAACTTTGGTCCGTACTCATTAACGATTCTCGAGGCTTCCACTGCATCCAGGTCTGTCTTCTTCATTAACAAATCGTCGCTAAAATCGTTTTTCCAGACGCGATATTCTTTGGAGTTGAAGAATCGATTGATAGAGGAAGCGATCATATGGCTAAGGTTACCCTTCATGACTATAGTTTCTTTGTTGGCAAGGTAATAATCGCGTTTTAGGATGTCTTTTGCGCGTTCAACTTATGTTCTAACTGCTTCTGGAGTGACATTTTCATTGATATCAGTGAGCTGCTCGTCTCCACTGATCTTTAAAGTGACATGATCCATTTCATCTTCTTCCACTATGAACTTGAATTTCCGTTCAAATCTTTCAGGTACAATGGAGGTAATCTTCTTGTGCTGTGGCACTTGAAAGTATGTTGTTGACCCTTTGCCCGACATACCTGAGTTAATTGCTGATTTTCTGTTAGACCGGTATTCACCATGACCATCAACAAGGCCCAAGGTCACTCGACTTTCTTGGTCTTTTTCTCACATGGCCAGTTATATGTTGCTTTCTCGCGCATTAAGCAGCTATCTTCAATCAAAATTCTTCTGCAGAGAAAAACCTCAACTGCCAAAAACTATACTGGATCATACACCGATAATACTGTATTCCATAAAGTATTTAGATAACTCTACTGATTTTTACATTTTTTTTTCTATTATGCCTTACTACATCCATATTTTTATTTCTGCCTAACAATATGTTTTAAGTTACAATAAAAGAGCATTGAATATCTGATTAGCATTTATCAAAAGATTGAGCTCCTGGCAGGGCGACGATGGCCGTCGTGAGCGAAGCGAGCAGGTCAGCTAGCCTTATATGTGTTTTTGCGAATTACTAAATTTGTGGTATATAGGGGCATCCTTAGGAATTAGCTTTCTTTACTGCTAGTGTCTGGTGCAACATTGCGAACTACAACCACCATATAAATGCCACCCTCTCCATTGTTATCGTACCCTTCTCTCATTTTTACCAATAATCTCAATTGGTATGAATAATAACATTTAAAGTTGGTTGATATGTTAAACTAGAAATCACGGTCTACAATTGCCCTCAAAAGAAACTCCTCAAATTAAATCTTATAATAAAAGGACCTAGGGTTTGATCAAGTCTTTTGAAATCACAAGCGTCATAGCAAATGATAGTATGCCAAAGCGTCTCTTCCTCAAGACAGGAGTTCAAAAACAACAATTCCGTATTTACGGTCTGATGCTAAGGCTTATATATTGGGCAAAGATGAAAGCGACGGGATACATGTACGAACGCTCCTCTGCACAGCTCAAATGGCTTACCACAGTCGTTTTTGCCAACCACGTAAGGTGGGTGTCGACAACAGCATCTTTTTTGGTGTTGTTACTTTTTTGGGATCAGATGAACTTCTACCTTCTCGTGGTTGATCCTGTTAATCATTATAACTTAACAGTTATTTTGAGAACTAAAAGAAGTTTCAGTCTATTTGCATTTATATTAATAATCAATGAATAAATAAAAATGTTTTGTAAATTACATCTTGACTTTTTAGTTTCTTGTAAATGCTTTTTTTTCAATGCTTGCAATAATAACGGGGTTTTATAGAGATTCTTTAGGGCTCTCTGAATTGAAGCAGCTGCAGTATTTATGATAGAACTTGCGAATATTGTGCTGGTCTCTTCATCAATCTTGAGTTTTGAAGTAGAGTTTGCGATGGTAATCCTAAAGCTCAGGTTCTAGATGCAGTTGCTTCACATTAAGAAATTTGAAGTGTTAATTCTAACCTCATACTCTGTACAGTATCAAATAAAGAAGTTGTGTTCTTTGTCCTCTGGTTTTTTATAGTAAACTGAAAGCTAATAGCATAACATTAAGAATCAACGGAATCTTTCTCAAGATATTTTATTTTGTAATCGTCCATGATCAAATAGTTAAATTGAAAGGTTTTGTCCTTGATGTTCATCGTGCCCTTTGATGATCTGTCATCTACTGTTACTTTTAATGTTGCTGCTGATGTTTTTCATGCTGTTGTTCTTTCCGTTGTTCTTTCTGTTGTTGTTGCTTTTGCTGTGCCCTTTCCACCTCGCTTTCACATTTATGCTTATGATAATGCTGGTTACAGCCCATCCGGCAAAACAAAGCAAAGAAAATAATAAGTGCATTATCCTTACAACAATTCATAATTTCTTTTTTGTTACCTTTCATACAATAGCCGCTCGATTTAAGGCTGTTCGATATAAGGCTATTCACGATATAAGGCTAAAATTTTTGTGAATTTTTTTTTTAAGCAGGGAGTTAGCCTTATTAGCCTTATTCGATAACAGTGCTCACGGTACCAATTTGCGGTTTTATATTTTTTTTTGCGGGTTTACAAACTTCCAATTTGCGGGTTTTTCATTGGCCAATTTGCGGTTTTTTTATTCTCACTTTACGGGTTTGCTAGATCCCAATTAGCGTTTTTATTTTTTCAATTTACGTTTTACTTTACAAAATAAACAGCTATTATGTTTTCAATTTCAGGCAAGATCATCTTCGAAGATGGCCAAGGAAATCTCTATAATGAGGATGGAAAAGAGGCAATGGACTGGGAAGAAGATGTAGATCCCTACAATTTAGAAAACCTAACTAACTTGACTCAGTATAAAGAACATCAACCAGTTGAATTAGATTCAAATGATCCCGCTTTGGATAAACGAATGGAAGACATTCAAACCAAAGTTTCAACGGGAAATACTGCAGTTAAATACAAAACATATTCCGTTGACCAAAAAACTTTGTTTTTGTATTATATTAAGATCAAACTTTTTAAAGCTGCAAAAGCTGCAAAATTGTCTGGAGTAAACGAACGCACTGGACAGCAATGGGCGAAAAGACTTAGGGAAGATCCTGAATGGGATATATATGAAAAAAACACGAACAAAGTTAACCGAAAATCCAGTCAGCTTCAAGAGGAGCATAAGCTGTATTTGATAAACTACTTTGATGAGTTTTCTCAGGCACGCACAAAAGACGCAGTAGATAGTTTGACTGAAAACTTCGAAAACTTTAGTTTAAAAGAAACAGTCGTTGGAGAGTTTATCTCAAGGGAGTGCAATCTTTCTATCAAGAGCGTAACCCGTCACCCTAAAGCTCGAAATAGCCCAGAGAAGCTTAAAGCTCGTCGTGAGTGGGTAGAGTTATGGTCTGAAACCTCAATGGATTTTAATACCAATTGCATTTTCATCGATGAAAGTGCTTTTGATATAAACATGAGGCCACCTACTGCAAGATCGGTTAGAGGAACACCGGCTGTTGTTGTCACGCCTTCTACTAAGGCTATTAGCCATACTATTCTTGGTGCTGTTTCTGCATTGGGAATAATAAACATTGAGATACGAGTTCCAGTACCACCAAAAAAAGTAAAAGTAGTAGGTAGCCGTAAAAGAAAATCAACTGCTGTAAAGAAGCCTTCTTTTGGAGGAACTAATTCCGGTCACTACCTTAATTTTATTAAGAAAACTCTCGATCAAATGGATAAATATCCTGAGATGAAAGGATTTTATCTCATTATGGATAACTCTCCTATTCATGATAAGAAAGACGGTGATATTGACAATATTATTGAATCTAGAGGCTATAAATGTGTTTATCTTCCTCCTTATTCCCCAGAACTTAACCCCATTGAGCAGTTCTGGGCAGTAGTTAAGAGTAAAGTTAGAAGAAGCCAGTTTGGGAACACTGAGGATCTTAAGACCAGGATCAGTGAAGCATGTAATGAAATTCCTTTCAAACATCTTCAAGGTTTTGTTAAACACTCATTCGATACTTTTGAAAGATGTTTGAACGAGGAACATATATAAAAAAAAATATTTTAATAAAACGTAATTTGAAAAAATAAAAACGCTAATTGGGATCTAGCAAACCCGTAAAGTGAGAATAAAAAAACCGCAAATTGGCCAATGAAAAACCCGCAAATTGGTACCGTGAGCACTGTACATCTTTTTGGCAACTTATTTGTCACTTTTCTTGATGAAATAGAATATACAGTGAATCCATTTTCACATTGCGAACTAGCTGAAAATTTTCATACATGTGACGAAGTTAAATCCAATCAAATGCAGAAATAAGCTTTTTACTAAAATACAGTCCGGCTGGTGGACATTGTCGGTTACAAGAAAGATAACTGGATTTAATTTGTTAATTAATATAAAAACAATTGTCGGTCAAATACGAATAAAATATAATAAGAGGAAAAGATGCTGCTAGGCTTAATTCATAGTGATTAGCCATGATTTAACTAACAGAATCATACAGTGTTTCGGTTTTCGTTAAAATTAATAGATATTTATTCAATTACAAGCTTTGTCAAGACACTTCTTCAACTGAATTTAGAAAAATAAATAAAAAATTTAAGCCATAACTTATAATTATCATTGCAAAAAGCTATATAATAAACCCAAGTACAAACTGTTTGGGCGTAAAATGTCACAAAGATCTATGGTCGCTTACGAATGAACGTTTTTGATAATTTTATATGCTATTTTTATAGATGCTATACAACTGTGGTCACGGAGAAAATTCATAGCGTGTCTTTCCAATACTTTAATGTTTTACCATAAATATACATATACTATTATTAATATTAGAGAACATATTAAATGAAATAATTTATTTTTGTGATATAAATTTAACAGCAAACAAATAGTGTTTCTCTTAACAATAAGAATAATATTCGTTGTGAGAGGACTTAAAATGATAAACGAAGCATTAAAAATCCTCTAATCGTCTTAACTTTTTCTGTAATACCTCAACCTCCTGTAATTTTCTTTCGATTTGTTTTTTAATTTTTGATTTAGCCTTTTCAATATCCTCGTTATAGTCGTCACTTGTACTAATAATAGTAGAAGCTGTCGTATTTGGATTGGTATTTGTTGATGTTGTACTAGATTCATGATTATTTGCATCAATTGTAGAAATGACAGGCGTATCGACGTTACGGTTGCTTGGATTGGTATTTGTTGATGCTGTACTAGATTCATGATTATTTGCATCAGTTTTAGAAATGACAGGCGTATCGACGTTACGGTTACTTGGATTGGCATTAGATGTTGAATTGTTGCTGAAACTTGCGGTGGAATCATTGCTAATGTTAGTGCCAAGAGCGATAGAGCAATGGCACATCAATTTTGAGGATGAGCTAATTCGTGGTTGTACTTGAAAATTACTCTAAATAAGAATGTTAAGTATACTCTAATTTCACTTAATAGTAAATAGTGAAGCCTTACATAATTAATAGGCTTGTTATCTAATAGACTTGGGTTTACTCCTATTCCTTCAAGTCTTTTGCATATAAGCTTTTTCTGAATACAATAAACATAGTAAAAAGTCGAAGCATCAAGTTCAGATTCGAAATGAATGAGCGCAAAGCTACTATCAAAAGTTAAATCTTAGTCAAATACTGTGATATTTTGCTTACTTTTTTTGCTCCGTTTTGATAACATGTAGGGGCTTAACAATAGAACATTCTTTCAGAATTTGTTTTAATCGTTCACTTTTGATGCCTGTTATGCTATCACCACAAAGCTGAACGTGGCATTTTCTGTTACCACACGTCTCGCACATGAAAGAAATCTGTGGGAAAGCAAAAAAAAATTAATTTTTTTTTTTTTAAATGAGTTTTATTTGTCGCACGTAAAGATGGACTTACAGACCATCAGAAGCGGTGCTCAACAATGTGAAAATATGGATAAGGATAATTATACTGAAAAGAAAAAGATAAAATAAATCTAAGATAATAGCGCGAGGAGAAAAAAAATTAATGTAGTTTTGTTCTTGCTATTTCACAAGACTGTAACTCAAAATAAGTGATGACGTAATTAAATTAATTTTATTTATAGTGACCTAGCGTTTTTTTTTACTTTCGTGGTAGGCATTTTTTTATTTCTTTTGAGTCATCTTTCGTGGGTGGCATTAGGTTTACTTTCGTGGTAGACATTTTTTTATTTCTTTTGGGTCATCTTTCGTGGGTAGCATTAGGTTTACTTTCGTGGTAGACATTTTGGATATGAATTGCTAATCACCTCCTCGTGGTCATATCTGGACAACTACTATTTCTATGGAAGTAGTAGGCTAAGTATTAGCATTTTGATTAGTTTAGCGCTTTTTTTTTTTAAATAAAGTTTATTGGTTATTGTTAGAGTTAGAAAGACAAATGATTGCTTACAAACATATGATTTTGGTAATTTTATATATACTGTTTTTATAGACGCTATACAACTGTGGTCATGGAGAAAATCCACAGCATGTCTTTCCAATGCTTTAATGTTTTACCACACATAAAATGGGAAGGTTCAAAAGTCCAGAATTTCTTTTTTACAGTAGTGTCTATACTTAATATATTAGGCACAGCGTCTCATTGCTAAATTATTTCAGGGGTCAAGAATGAGTGCAGAGAAATGAATAGTAAAATTTATTTTATAATCCTTACGCTAGTCTTTTAATTACTTCTTCAGATCCATTTTTTACATTTTACGCCCAAACAGTTTGTACTTGGGTTTATTATATAGCTTTTTGCAATGATAATTATAAGTTATGGCTTAAATTTTTTATTTATTTTTCTAAATTCAGTTGAAGAAGTGTCTTGACAAAGCTTGTAATTGAATAAATATCTATTAATTTTAACGAAAACCGAAACACTGTATGATTCTGTTAGTTAAATCATGGCTAATCACTATGAATTAAGCCTAGCAGCATCTTTTCCTCTTATTATATTTTATTCGTATTTGACCGACAATTGTTTTTATATTAATTAACAAATTAAATCCAGTTATCTTTCTTGTAACCGACAATGTCCACCAGCCGGACTGTATTTTAGTAAAAAGCTTATTTCTGCATTTGATTGGATTTAACTTCGTCACATGTATGAAAATTTTCAGCTAGTTCGCAATGTGAAAATGGATTCACTGTATATTCTATTTCATCAAGAAAAGTGACAAATAAGTTGCCAAAAAGATGTACAGTGCTCACGGTACCAATTTGCGGGTTTTTCATTGGCCAATTTGCGGTTTTTTTATTCTCACTTTACGGGTTTGCTAGATCCCAATTAGCGTTTTTATTTTTTCAAATTACGTTTTATTAAAATATTTTTTTTTATATATGTTCCTCGTTCAAACATCTTTCAAAAGTATCGAATGAGTGTTTAACAAAACCTTGAAGATGTTTGAAAGGAATTTCATTACATGCTTCACTGATCCTGGTCTTAAGATCCTCAGTGTTCCCAAACTGGCTTCTTCTAACTTTACTCTTAACTACTGCCCAGAACTGCTCAATGGGGTTAAGTTCTGGGGAATAAGGAGGAAGATAAACACATTTATAGCCTCTAGATTCAATAATATTGTCAATATCACCGTCTTTCTTATCATGAATAGGAGAGTTATCCATAATGAGATAAAATCCTTTCATCTCAGGATATTTATCCATTTGATCGAGAGTTTTCTTAATAAAATTAAGGTAGTGACCGGAATTAGTTCCTCCAAAAGAAGGCTTCTTTACAGCAGTTGATTTTCTTTTACGGCTACCTACTACTTTTACTTTTTTTGGTGGTACTGGAACTCGTATCTCAATGTTTATTATTCCCAATGCAGAAACAGCACCAAGAATAGTATGGCTAATAGCCTTAGTAGAAGGCGTGACAACAACAGCCGGTGTTCCTCTAACCGATCTTGCAGTAGGTGGCCTCATGTTTATATCAAAAGCACTTTCATCGATGAAAATGCAATTGGTATTAAAATCCATTGAGGTTTCAGACCATAACTCTACCCACTCACGACGAGCTTTAAGCTTCTCTGGGCTATTTCGAGCTTTAGGGTGACGGGTTACGCTCTTGATAGAAAGATTGCACTCCCTTGAGATAAACTCTCCAACGACTGTTTCTTTTAAACTAAAGTTTTCGAAGTTTTCAGTCAAACTATCTACTGCGTCTTTTGTGCGTGCCTGAGAAAACTCATCAAAGTAGTTTATCAAATACAGCTTATGCTCCTCTTGAAGCTGACTGGATTTTCGGTTAACTTTGTTCGTGTTTTTTTCATATATATCCCATTCAGGATCTTCCCTAAGTCTTTTCGCCCATTGCTGTCCAGTGCGTTCGTTTACTCCAGACAATTTTGCAGCTTTTGCAGCTTTAAAAAGTTTGATCTTAATATAATACAAAAACAAAGTTTTTTGGTCAACGGAATATGTTTTGTATTTAACTGCAGTATTTCCCGTTGAAACTTTGGTTTGAATGTCTTCCATTCGTTTATCCAAAGCGGGATCATTTGAATCTAATTCAACTGGTTGATGTTCTTTATACTGAGTCAAGTTAGTTAGGTTTTCTAAATTGTAGGGATCTACATCTTCTTCCCAGTCCATTGCCTCTTTTCCATCCTCATTATAGAGATTTCCTTGGCCATCTTCGAAGATGATCTTGCCTGAAATTGAAAACATAATAGCTGTTTATTTTGTAAAGTAAAACGTAAATTGAAAAAATAAAAACGCTAATTGGGATCTAGCAAACCCGTAAAGTGAGAATAAAAAAACCGCAAATTGGCCAATGAAAAACCCGCAAATTGGAAGTTTGTAAACCCGCAAAAAAAAATATAAAACCGCAAATTGGTACCGTGAGCACTGTAAGGCTCTTATTTTACAGTAAATTGACGGTATTTAAATTTGTGTTGTGTTGGAAACTGAGCATTATGCTACAGATTTCGTACTTTTGCTCGATAGTGAGACGCTCTCTTGATTGTTGATTAATGCTTATAGTATAATTGTTTGTCAAAATATGCTTTTTTAAGAATAAAGAACTAAATGAATTTGACTGGACATGTGTCAAATTAATCTAATAGCTGTAGTACCGTATCAACTATGCATGTGACTGTTTTAAGAGTAATAGTCACATGCACGATATAAGGCTATGTAATAATTGTGGCTTACGAACGATATAAGAATAACTCAGATAACAGACCAGATAATTGTTATGATGCAATCATATAATATACTGTATCCGTATAACCACTCAAAAAAATTAAATAAACATATCCAATCAGAAAAATAGAATACCCATTGGCTGATATGGTTTTTGAGTTACTGAAAATGGATAGACTTCCCCTTTGGGAAAAAAAGATCAAATTTACCTTTTATTTCAATATTTTTCTCAAATTAAAGGTGCCCTGGAGAGACTTGAGGGCCTTTATGAGAGTCTCTCAACTGTTTTTGATATTTTGTAGATATACCAAGGTAGAGTGTTAATTGTATATCTTACTGATATTGAGGAATAAATAAATCGAAACAAGTAGCTTTCGATATATAATTTATTGTCTGACAAATTATATGAATTGCATGTTAAGAGCAAAAAAAAAAAGAGGCATATGTAAGTATTAATTATTTTTTGAAATAGTTTATATTGTAAATGTTATAAATATTATCAAGGCTCAGGCTGGTAAGGAATAAAAGATATATCCTTTGCTTTACCTTTTCCCTTCGTTCTTCGGTTTTTGGCCATCAAAGGAGGCGTCGGTCTAATATGAAGAGGTGTAAGAGGGCGAGAGGGTGGAGCAGGGACAAAAGGCACAGAGGCAGAGGGCACAAAGGCGGAAGGCACAGAGGCGAAAGGCACAAAGGCAGGAGGCATAGAAGCAGAAGGTAAGGCGGTTGGAAGAAGAGAGGCAGGAGGAACAGAGGCAGATGCTGCAGAGGGAGAAGACACAAAGGCAGAAGATCCATAATTACTACCTTGGCCAGCCAAGGCAAGTTGTAGCTGCGACGTTAGGAATTGTTGGCTTGTTAACATTGTCTGGATCATGGCCTGTTGCTGTTTTATCTGTTGATCTTGCTGTTGCAGCTGGAAGGACAGTGCATTCAATAAAGAATTGTGGTGAGATTTGGCCTCAACTTCTTGTTTATGATTGCTGTTGATGGTATGCATCATAAAAGCAAATTGCTTGTCAAAGTGTTGGTTGGTGCGCAAGATCTGATTGTTTATTTGCAGAGT
>MU619283.1:9691-103380 GCA_025201805.1 Parasitella parasitica
GTGCCAGTTGACATGAGAACTTGCTTCCCATGCAGTGCATAATTACGACGGATAGTGTCTGCTAAAACTGTTGAATAAAGATGGCCAATGTGCGGAACTACATCAAAACGACAAAGTTGGGACCATCAATAGGTGAGCAAATCTTTTCTTTTCTTACCGGCATTTACATAATAGATGGGAGTAGTTACAAATGCTTTGGTATGCTCAGCACGTTTGGCCACAAGACTGCAATTGAATTGGTATGATGCTTGCTTTGATATTTTGAAAATGCTTGCAAGACGCATGATTTGACCTACTTGACAGGAAAAAAAAGTGATAAGGGACCCCGAACTACGAGGCAAGGTTTTTGGGAAAGGGAAACGGAAACGGAATTTGAACACAAGACCTCATTCAATGCAACCAAAAGTGTTGAAGTTCAAGAGCTTTCAGAAACGATGCCATGTTCGTATACGCTTAGCGAATGAGCCGGATATCTTGACTCTTGTTTAGGTGCGCTGCTGGTTCCGTAGAATTCGCTGACACTAATGTGCTGATTTTATCAATAAAACTACATTGGTTTTAGCGGGTAGCGGGTGGGTGGGTGGATCGAGATTTCACGTCAGGAACGCGTTGTCATTTGCTTTTCGAATGATGGAATTGCAATCCGTACGTGGTGGCAATTAATTCTCGGCTTCCAAAGAGGTGGCTGTTTTGATGACAGTATCAAGGACCTGATCATTAGGAAACACCACACTTGGTTGCAGTTGTCATTGCTGTAACCATGGTGCTACAACGTCACCTACACTCCTTCTTTTTTATTTTTATTTTTATGAACGTTCAAACAAACAAACGGCTGTTCTCTCCCTTTTGCAAAGAATTAAAAAATGAGACTTCCTCTGATACCGTTATCGCCTTATATCCATACATCTTGTGAATACGCAAAAATTTTGGCGCAAACTACAAAATCACTGTCTGAAGAAGAAAATGCTGGTATCAAGACACTGCTGCAGAAGAACCTCCACAAAGAGCGAGAAAAGCTAGACAGGCTTACGGAAAACATGCAAACCATACAAGCGTCGTGTCTTTTAGACTTCAACATTTACGACATAGCAAAAGAAATTGCCTATATCAATTGCAGCTTATTCCGCATGGTTACGTTGGACAAAAATTGGCTGTGCATCTTTGACAAGCAATCCAACATGGTACCTTTATTGGATTTCCATCGCTACTTGTCTCACGCATTCGCACATCAAATCATCTATGGCGATGCAAAGAAGAAATCAGTGATCCAGCTGATTCATCTGGCCTATATCCTATTGCATGTGTATCGTGATTTTTCCGGATGCACTGCTATTCTCACTAGTTTGCATATGCCAGAGGTGAGGCGCTTGCAGAGCATGTGGGAGCCGTGTCCACCCAAACTGATACAAGTGTATGAAGACATTGTCGCCATGCTTTCACCAGCTAATAATTACGAGGCATACCATCATCAACTGTGGGTGCACACCAATCGCTTCCTTAACGTCACACCGAGCAAATCCCAAATGATTGCAATCCCTTTCATGCAGGCGCATCTTGCTACAATACAACAGCTGGTTCAGACGCATGCATCTGTCCAAGCAGCAGTAGATGTAGTGCTTTCAAGCGCAGGACAGTCGTTACTAGCTTCCACTGTAGACCTGCTTGAATTTTGTCAGCAGTTTTCAAAGATTGACCCTTCAGCCCTGGAGAAATATTCCTCGCCACCCGCACCAGCAACTGTCGGTCGAAGACTGTCCTTTCAAAGCAGCGCTAGCAGCAGCAATAGACGTTCTAGCATGCTGGGTAGCAAAGCAATCAAACTATCGACGACTCCATGCTTGGACCTTGATCATTTGAGAAGCAACGCCAAAGTCTATCATTGGATTGTGTCTCGTGCTTACTTGACAAGGTCCCAGCTGCATTCTGAAAGCCTACATGTCGAGCCACTAGCTGTGGGCGAAAATCAATTGGAAATTGAAGAAGAGAATGATTTGTATTGGGTTTTCTTTCACAAGGATTTTGCGGTGAAAGATGCTGCTACTGAGGCATTGAAAAAGGACCCTCCGGTGAAGCCTTCCAGAAGCCCCAAAATAATGCTGATCAACAAACAAGACCCAGTGCAAGAAACGGTGGATAAGTTGGATGTTGTAGACAATAGCGAGCACACTGCAAACAAAATTGCTCCTCCGCTTGGCCCTGTTGTCAAGGCAGACGATGCAGCGCGTAAGTGTCTTGAGAAGGAGCCACAAGACGTGAACGTTTGCAAGTGACTTACCATATAAATACGTAGATCCTGAACAAGAGGCTGTCGCTGAAGAGCCAACTACATCTAGCAGCAAAGATGATCCAGTAGCAGATGACACAGTTCATCCACCCCCCATTGAAGAGATTGATGACGGACCAAGCACTTTGGACAACCAAACATCGGAAATAAGTGACGAGCCGCAACAGCAGCCAAATGAAGAAAACCGCGTGGAGTCAGAAGAGGAGGCAATCAAACAAACTTCTGGAAAAGAGCCTGTAAATGCTCAAGATGTCCAAGATGTCCAAGAAAAACAAAGTATTGAGCTGCCACCACCACAAACATCATCATCATCATCAAAATCATCAAAATCATCAAAATCATCAAAATCTTCAAAATCTTCAAAATCTTCAAAATCACCAAAATCATCAAAATCACCAAATACGCCCCATGTTGACTCTCAAGAAGAGGGCGGTAAAAAACCTAGCAGCATTGATGAAAACGACGATGATGAAGACGACCTTGTCATATTAACAGAAGAAGATGAGGAAAAATGGACTGGCTACCCTTTCAAAAGAACACCATCTCAGACATCCTCAGAGATAGGGGAAGAAGAAAAATGGACAGGCTATCCCATTCCAAAGGAGGAAGAGGATGAGGAGGAGGTTTGGAAAGGATACCCTATTCCTTCAAGTGAGGATGACGACAAGCTGCAACAACGGCATCTTCAGCGTAACGACAAAAGTGACGATGATAAGGCGCAAGAAAGTCCTGTAGTAGTCTCATTACCATCTACGCCATCGGAAGAAGGAGAATGGAAAGGATATCAAAAGACAGCTCAAGACGAACAGCAGCAACAGCAAGAGCAGCAAGTGGCTGCAGTAGTAGATACAGAGGCTGCTACTTGCGATGTCAAAGGCCCATACATCTCTGTGTGGAATGGTAATATTGGTGCAAGTAGGAGTAATCAATCTCATATCGTTGACGACGCTGCAGCGATTCGAATGCAATATTCTGTCTCGACTACGGACACAAATAGCCAACCATTACCGTTTCCCGTTGCTCCTTCTTCGTCCACATAAACTTTACTTGTTGCCATGCATCAAAAGCAAATGTATTTTAGCATCCATGTTTGACTTTATCATTCAATAAATAAGGATGTTGGCATCTTGTCAAAATGTAGCATCATAAACAAGTGTAGTGCTGTCCATATTTTGCAAATTAGGTGTAGATAAAGCACAAAAAGCAAAGGCTGTACGCTGGTCTTCTTTTGCTGCCCGAAGAGATTTTTGACATTCATGGTGGTGGCTCATGTCAGATAGCGGGCCTAGCATATCATTTAACTTTAAGGACTTTCGCCTAATATTCTTGGCTCCTCACTGATATTGAGACCATTAACAAACCACTTTATAGAATACGCAAATTATTATGTATCGTTCGTTTTATGAACAGAATCTGTCATATATAACTATATAATGTAAAGACTTTTACGTCCGTGCTTTCGTCTTGGGACCCATAGTACCTACAGATATTCATTAGTTGAAGTTTTTGCTCAAGTTTTGTTGGTTAAATGAATCAAAGCTTCTGACATTGCACCGATTGCTTTTGCCTTGGCTCCGTCATATTACTTTTGGTACTCATTGAGAGTGTCCTCGAAGACTCAATATTTATGATTTATGCGTTTGAAAAAAAGACAATGCAAGGAATAGGCGAAAATAAAATCTTGAGGTTATCAAATGTTTGATACGAGAGTTTTCTGGTACAGCGACACTTCATGCAGGGTTATGAACAACAACAAAAAAAGAAAAAAAAAAAAAAAGAAAGGGCTGGTATTGGCACTTTGCATGGCGCTCAATAGGGCACATTACAAAATCTACTTTTTAGGTTGAAGAACAAGATCAAGAAGATCGCAGAGACCACTACTTGATTATTATCAAATCTATCCTCATCTCACTTAAGTTATCTGTAGTCTTGATAGTAATAAACTGTAGAATGATATTTGTATATATTATTATGTGGCGAGTACTTCAGTCCAGTTTCTTTGTGATAATAGTGCCATGTGTATGTAATATGGGTGGTTTGTTGCAATGCAAAATGCGTTTGTTTTTTGTGTGGGAGAAAAGATCAATCTTTTGCATTCGAAATGGCGTTGTTTACTTCTTCAGGGCCCATATATTGATTTGTCAAAAAATCGAATTCTTCTCTCCCTTGCGTTGCGTGATAGATGTGGTAGGGTACCATCATTTTCGTAGACTTGTCAGCCGATCCTTCTTCTTCTTTATGACATATATTTACAGATTGCTTTATCAGTTTTTTCAAAAAGACTCGAGTGGCCTATGGCGGGTGCTCTTGTTAGGTAATCAAATACCTGAAAAACATCTTTGCAACATTACCTGCGTAAGGATGTTTCCAACAATAAGACGTTGTTTCATGGCAGACTCTAAATCAAAACTGGATGTAGGGCCCTGCAGGTTCCCATCTTTTCCCAGTAGCATGTCATTGGCAATAACAGTTTTTAGTCGAAGTTGACCTACGACAGACCAAATCCAATCCAAGGATCTTTCGTTGGCAACATCCATAATATCATCATCTAGAACACGATTTCGAACTCTCTCCAAGATATCCCGTTGACGAGACACCTGTTCTTTTTCGGGCCCTGGACCGTCGTCCATATCAATATCAACATCCAAATCATCATCTATATACAAGGAAAATTATGAATGTTTGTTTTTCATTTCTGTTACTTCTTCTACGCATTTACTTGAATCTATGGTTTTATCCCAGCCTGAATCTAATGTATTTAATAGTTTAGAAACACTTGTTGTGCTATCGATTCCACTTTTTTTTCTGCTACTGTTCCAACCCTTTGGTCTACGAGGACAACGATCGTCGATTGTCGCCTCATGTCCATCACGCAAGCTCCCGCAAAATTTACAATATCCAGGTGAAAGATCAGGTTCTCGTGCGTCTTCAATATTAGCGGATTTATGGGGTGTGTATTTGTTAGCTCTGCACCATAAAACTACATCTTTTGTGGAAAGTCCCTCAGCAGCAAGACGCAGGACATTGTCATTGGCCTCATAGGCTCTTTTTTGTGCTTCTATTCGCAATAGTTTGGCACGATGCCATTCTAACGCTTTTCGTTTGCCCACTGACCATTCAAAAAACATTTTGGAGCTTGCAGCGCAACTGTAAGGAAGCACTGTGCCATGAGAGCCTTGCAAGCAGTATTAGAAATCGCTGTGTTTTTCAAGTCAAACGTAGCTTACCTGCTCTCACGATAGGCAATCTCCTCACAGATTCTTTTAAAATACCATTCAAAAGGTCCAATCTCTGTTTCACGGCCATTATTGCCAGTGTTTCGGCCTCTTTTTGCTGCTGTTGCTGTACTTGTTCTGGTGTCAGTTGAGATGCTGCTATTGCTGTCGATGAATCATTTGTTGTTGACGTACCAACTGTTGGTGTGTGAGCCGTCAAAGCCGTGGGGGTTCCCGCTGATGATGTTGGTGCTGAGGAAGATGTATCTTTAAAATCCGTATTGCGGTCTAGTTCGATTTCTATACTTCGCTCTCCCCCAAGCAACTGTTTTCCAGTGTGGTAATGATCTAGCTTCAAGTGATGGATCAAATCAACTGCTTTATTTCGGCGTTTATCCACAAAGAACAATTGGATTCTGACAGGAAATTCGCCCCAACCAAAGCGAGTTAATTTGAATGGAGGTTCAGTAACGTCGACTACATCGTTTGGTTTGTAACTGGGATGCAAATGGAATCGCGCACATGTGACGAATGCTCCAACTTGTTGCTTGGACTGAGGTGGTTCAACGACATAGATCATCCATTTGTGTGTAAATTGCTTTAATGCAGGGTCTCGTCGTTCTATAATCAGAATAAGAAACATGCAATATCTGATTGCTGAACTACGCACCTGGAGGTATGAATTTACTAACGTTGCCTACAAGAATCCTTTTTTTGATATAAAAACGGGATCCTATATCACCAGTGTTGGTATACGACATGGCAGCCGCAAACGATTCAATTTTAGTGATCTCTTCTGCTTTCTCGGGCTCCTCACTTTTGATGTGTGGTAGTTCTTCCTTTTCTTTTGTTGATGATAGCTGCGTAGTTGTTTCAACTGTTTCTAAAGGTAACTTGATTTTATCTGCGTTTTGACGAGCTTCGACTTCTTCAGATGGCTTTTCGGCCGCCCGTTCATCTACCACTTTAGCAGTATTTGATGGTGGTGGTGGCGTATCTAAAGATGCTGGTAGAGTCTCTTCGATTGAGTTTCTGCTATTTTCATTTTCTTTGGAAGCCCCCAAAGACGCTCTCCTTTCGTTTTCCAATTCCATATCAACATCCTCCTCGAATACTTTGATAGAAGGCTAAAAGCATTTTTAGCTGAATCTTCTGATAGGATGAACTTCTGACACTTACTCTTTCTAACTTTTTTTGAGATTGCTTTGATGACGAAGGCGTTAGATTCATCACTTGTCTTAGTCGAGCAGGATTATCCAGCGGCACCTCAGATTCATCGACAGGAGTTCCACATTGTAGCATGACTTGCTCGTAAGGTCCAAATTCTAAATTATGCGAAATGCGACAGTGATTCAAAAATCCTTGCAAGTTTAATAAATCATCTCTGTGGCATACTGGACATGCCAAGCTACAAAATCAATTAGTATAGTCCGTAATACGAGTGCTATCAGATATTACCTCACAAACACGCCATCATTTCTTCTGCCAAACAATTTACTCTTTTCGGCAGTACGGTACGTCTTGCGTCTAGGTACAATTTGACCGTTTGATTGATACGGGAATAGTGCTTGTGATCCGCCATTATAATACATGGCAGAACGTCGGGTATAGTGTGTTGCTTCAGGCATTGATGCAGCCATAGATTCTACCGGTGCGAGTAATATTAGTGATTACTAGCAATATGTTGATTCACTGCGAATTTACCATTTTCAACAGCTAGTTTAAGGTCTTGAAGAACGCCTTCTGCTTTTGCAATTTCATTTCTAATTGTCGCAACTTCTCTTTGTTTTAGGTATATTTCTAAATCGAATTGGTGGTCTATAATATCTACAATTTTCTTTCTTGTTGCATCATCTAGTAGAACGTTTAATTTACGAGTGTCATGTCAATAAAAGAGGTTTATTTTTACCTTTTGGTATTGCTTCCATTTGCTTTTTTTTCCTGGGCCTACTTGCCGTAGCTCCGTAGCTTTTGATATATAGATATGCGTAGGTAAATAATCAACAGATGATCAAGATAGCCCAAGGTTTTTGTAGGTTGTTCAAGAGTATAAAAAAAGTTTTTATTATAACACTTATATTTATTCTATAAAAAAGTCCGGTCCAATGATCACTGTAACATATACACTTTTCATATAGTTGAAAGAATCGTTTGCTGACAAATTAAAAAGTATAAAGACAAAGTTAATAATGTAATTCATCTAGTGTAGAAATAGTTCAACTTTCATTTTGTTAAAAGGCGAGAAAAAAAAAACTTTTTAAGATAATCTTATTGTTCGGATTCCCAGAATGAAGCAGAAAAACTATCCGCTGATTTGAACAAACGCAGCTGCTCTCTCACATCTTCCAGCATTTCCTGTGCCATCAAGTACATTTCTGTCCCCTCTTTGTTATACATAAGCGAATTGGTAAGCATCAGCACGATGTCTCTCTCAAATTCTGTTGTAGTTTTAACAATCTATAAATACTGTTAGCATGAGATGCGTGCTCTGTCAGTAGTACATTACCCCGTCTCTCACTCTGTTCTTGATCGTTTTGAGATACAGCGGCTGTTTGACCACTTTATCGTACATGGGGGCATATGATTTCTTGATTGGATTCATGAACATGGTGCCGTTTTTATGATTTGCAATTTCTTGCCATAGGAGATTGATATTTTTCTGCCACGCTTTTTGTCTTTGTTCGCTATTGCGCTTAGATGTGGGTGTATTGGTGTCACTGCCTGTAAGGTCTTCGTCTTCAAGTGCTTGGATATTTATTTTAGATATAGGCGATACTAGAAACCTTAGACTTTAATGCAACAATCATATATATGTATATATGTATAAAACACTTACTAGGGTGGGTTTGATGTTGTTGTGAAGATGAGGCTGTTTCTTCAGGTATAATAATTTTAGGTAGTTGCATATTTTGTCCTTCTTTCTCATCTCGAATGTTGTTGTTTCTTGTTGTTTGCATGAATTTTTCCTCTAGAAGTATTACTGTTGTATCTAATTCTGTAGCATTATCTTCAAAAGGCTGATTGGCAGTTGGAGTATTATTTTTTTTAAATCCGAGCTCAATATGTGAACTGGTATCGATAAGATTCTTCTGAAATGGCACATCCGTAACTTTTTCTGCGGTAAAGCCCCTGCCTGTCTCATCAACAAGTGCATCCGAGATAGCTATTGACACAACTTGATCTTCCTCGTTCGCTTCGTTTAATCGAATTCGTTTAAGTGGATACGGCTCCGGCGTAGTGGCGTCACTGCTAGTACGCTTCATTCGGCTTTCGTCCAATATCAATGTGGAGTTGGCGTAATCGTCTTGAACCAGGCCTTGCATTGCTGGTAGCAATGAATTATCCGTCATGTCACTTGTACCTGAATTGTACTTTGTATCTTCGATAATTGGCTCTGTTTCTAGTTGCCTAGTAACAACACTGTCGTAGCTTTTGTCCAAATCTGTTGCCATGGAATCTGAATCTTTGACAGCTGATGATTGATCTGTCTTCAGTTTATGATCCCATTCTCCCGCTTTGATGGAGTGTATTTCAATCGCAAGTTGATCAAATTCTTTCTGGTCTTGTGCAAGGCGATCTTTAATCTCATCTATTCTTTGCAAATATAAATGTCTTGCTAATCGGACAACAACTGGCATATCGTTCGTGATATCATGTCGAAGCGCTTGCCTATCTACTCGTTTAATTTGTTGATGTTTTTAAAGTGGATAATGTAACTTACGACTCTGCATGCAGATTTTCGACAAGCAAATAATATTGATAAGAACAATTCTGTAATTCCTTGGAGTCAATAGAAGCAATTCAAAGACCATCCTTTTACTTGCCTTTTGACTATAAAAATCAGGGGATCGTTCAATATTCTGTAATTGTACAAGCTCGTGTTGTTTTATTACACGAGCAACCTGAAACCACATATTTTCACCATACTTGTAAACTGCTTGAGTTAAAAGCAATTTTTCGAGTATTGTCCATTCGTTATGTGGTGACATGCTCTGCGACAAATTATGATTTGGAAAAGGGCAAAGCGAAAAAGAAGCGTCAAGATGGCAGCGCGCGTATCTTTTTAGTTTTGCAACAAACATTTGCTGTGTGACATCATGGAAACTCTTGTGGAAATTACACTTTATTAGTATCGTATATCACATTTTATGTTTTTATTTTTGTTGGTCTAGGTCTTGATCTTGGTCTTGGTCTTCAATGGACATGGGCTGAGTAGGATCATTCGATACAGACTTCCATAATCCTTCTAAATCATAACGCTCCCTCATTTCAGGTGTAAATAGGTGCACAATGATACGGCCTAGATCAATCAAAAGCCAACCAGATTTGTCGTTTCTTCCTTCAATGTGAGGTACCGGTTGATCCTTTAGCTGATTAGGGCTTGAGCAAATCGCCTTTTTAACAGCACTGCCAACATTTTCTGCTACACTGCCAAGGAATTTATCTCCCTTGGCGCTTGATGCAACAATCATATATTCAGCCCAATCACATTTTTCTCGAACATCGATAATTTTGACATTGTCCAATTTACTCTCCTCCAACAAACTACAGATTGTCTCTACTGTCACCTTTCCAGACGCCATTAATTCTTTAGATGCTTTCTGCAATGCCATTCTATCTTCAAAGTGATCGCCTAATGCTTGGCGTTGCCACATGGGTATAAAATCTTTGTCTGACAATTGCTTTTCTTCGGCATACTCGGGATCGACAAACCAATCGGTATCAACTTGCTCGTCTTTTGCAACAATTTCATCTTTGTCGATAGTCTCGGGATACAGTTCAGGGAAATCCTTGGGGTCAATCTCCTCTACATCGTCATCTTGTGCTTTCTTATCTTTTCCAACAAAAAATGTTGATGAGAAATGTTGACGTTGATGTCCTTTGAGAGCATTAAAAACAGGAGCTGCATAGATACGGCTAGTGAAAGCAATTGATTTACAGAAAACAGGTCTTTTCAAGCTTTGTATTGCAAGATTTTTAGTTGAACGAAACATGGTTATGTCAAAAGAGGGTAGGGTCCCATCAATGCAGAAATGGCTTATAAATTGTGACTCCCAAGCGAAGGCGCTCATTTTCGGACAAGGTTCATCGGCAGTAAAAAAAAAGCCTGAAAATCCATGCGATTAAATTATGCCGTACGCAGCAAATGTCTTTGAAAAACTTGTGGATCATTTTAATTGCATGCTTTAGCACAAAGAAACTAATCTAAATGTCGATCTGTTTGGAAACAAAATTTTCAAAAGGGGTCTATTTGCAAGCATATTAACAGATAATACAAGTAAAGAAAACAACAGTTAATATAAAGCTGTGTATAAACGCTATTAGAGCCTTAAACATGGTTCATTTTTTGCCAAAACTTTGATTTCTTTTATACATTTTTCCGATCGCTTGATTTCATCTGTGTCCTGAATATCTATAATGTACTTCATCTACTATCCTCTAGTCTATAAAAAGAATATTTACGGCCATTGGCGTTTCAAAAGGAGGGAATTCCAGCCGAAAAAAGGGTATTTTATATATAAATCTTGTTACACAACAAACAAATCATCACAAAGCTACTACACCTGTCCGCAGGGTGTAAGTGATTTATCTTTTTTTATTGGAATGTATGAGGATAGGAGAAGAAAGTCTATAAATGAATTTATATTGTACTAGATGGAATGAATTTACAATTTGATACAGTTCCTGAATGACAGCTTAGCAGGAGGATTCCAATGGTAAAAATAGATTTCCAAGTGGATGGTTGACATGGATACGGTCAGGAACGTACACATGTGTAGGGTATGACTCAGTTGAGGTATAAGGGCTGCGACTAACATAGCGATTGAGTTGATTATCGACTGCGAATTCATGAGGTGCATCATCTGTGGATGTAACTTGACTTTCTTCGTCATCATCATCCTCATCATCATCATCGCAGTATCTGATTGTCGAATTTGCTAACACAGACATGATGTTGTCCACGCCCTTATCTGAGCGGCATTCATCGGATGCCACATGAGGTTGCTCTTGGGGCTTTTCGATGGATTTGAGCCAACTTTCAATGGAATCAAGATCCATGTCACCGTCATTTCGAATTATAGTAGCGGCAGCAAACCCAATCATACAACGAGCGGTGGGGTCATTGTCAATGGTATGCTTGTATCTGTCAACAATCAAGTTGAATTTCTCGACAAAAGTGCAACTGTCAGTTTGTGGAAGAATAAAAGGCATGAGATAGGTTTGGGGAAAGAAAAGCAAAGAAATCCTTGCGCCAATTCAGCTTGGTTTTTATATCATGAAATTATAGGATGTTACAAAAAAGGAATTTTCTTAGATATCCAATCAAAAAATATATGCAATCAGTCCTAGTTGAAAGAGAATATTGTAATTTATAAATGAAAGAGGGAAAAAGGAGGGCAATACAGTTTAAAAGTGTTCCTCCTCTTCATCTTCATAGTAATAGTCAAATCTATGAGCAGGCTTCTTGTGGGGTTTCTGCCCTCCAAAGTCAAAGTCTTTGTCATGTTCATCAAGGTCGCCATCTTTTTCTTCCCATCCGTTCTTGTCTTCGTCGTCCTCGTACTCTTCTTTGTCGTCTTTATCGTCCCCGCCCTTGCCACCTTTTTTGCCACTGTCCCATTGATGAATCCAGTGTTTAACCTTGTGTCTATGCCAAGGTTCTCTACCACCCGCAATAATCTCGGTTGTCGTAGCTATTGAACACTCGGATGTAGTATCTGTATCGGCAGTTGTCGCTTGATCTTAAACCAGCGTTAGTTTTAAATGATGCAAACAAAAAGGCAGTATATCGGCAAAACTCTACCTGCGGCTGTTGTTTCTTCTGTCACGTCTTGACGACGCACGAGCCTCTTTTTGGCTTCAGACTTGACACTTGGGGCACAACCTTTGAATTCCTGACATTTATCGTTTCCAGAAAACAGGTAATCTTTTATCTGTATGCCGCTACCATTAGATTCGTAGCTGTTAGCAATGATTTGACCACTGAACGAACCAGCGAATGTGTCGATAATGTGAGCTGTAGTTTTGAGAGCCAGTTTTAAAATTCTAATTAAAATGCATAGTCATGAGGTGCTTACCTTGGGGCGCTAGAACCATGCCTGATAAAGATTCATGGGAGCTACGTTTCAATGTAAACTTTCCGTTTGGAACGTACACCCCTTGGTGGTTGACTGCATAGAAATTGTACAGGGTATTACAGGCATTTAAACCAGCACTGGGGTTCCTAGTTTTGATATCGAGTGTTTCCCCGTCCATAACAGGTATCTAGTATTGGATTCAGTACAACGAATTTCATTTTCAAATCATTTGCATGCATTTACGTTAAAAACAACCATCTTGTCATCGGGGAATACTTGACCCACAGGGCCAGTCCAAGTGCCATTGCCGAGCAACATTGCATGGACATCAGATAAAGCTGCTGTTGGTACCTCACACACATGATCGCTTGCGCAGCTGAAATAGCTTTTGGCCTCGCAAGTAGCATGATTACAGACAACAGGCATACTAAACAGGTTAAATGGCTGTTTAATATCAAGCCCTTCGGCAACGATATTTATGATAACGCCCATTTTGTTGATATTCCAATTGGGAAGCATGCTAGCAATATGTTGAGACATGCCCATTGCGTTCATACGGGTTTTGCCAAAATCAAATTCGGTGGCAGTTTCTTTAACAGAACACTCTTTGAGAGTTGTCACAATGTTGTCTTTCCTTGGCACATTAGCAAACCCGTTGACTCGAATAGTAGAGTTATGACTATCTCCCTTGAGAATAAGGCCATGGTGTCCGAAAACAGAATCTGTTTCTTCTGCACAAGTTGCTTGGTTCCTTTGGTTAATAACTGCATTGTCTCCCATAAAGGATCCTCCAATGGCCAACGGTCCCTGAGAGCCGCCATTTTTGCCAGATTGGAAATCGCCAAAAAAGACACCATTGAATTTGGTCAACTAAATGGTTATTATTACGCAAATAAATGTCATTATAAGATAACACAGAGTAGGGTTCTATTACTTACCATCTGCCCTTCTGTTGACAGAGAAGTCAATAAACTACACACATCCTCAACTGTTGCCTCGGCCGATTGGTTTGTAGGAGCAGCATTTGCGCTCAAAGCGCACGCTGACAAAAGCAGCGACAAATTCATAAATCTATTCTTCATTATTGCGCCCAAGGATTGCTACGAGAAGGATAAAAAAGAAGTGAAGAATGTTTGAAGCACTTTAACTTTATACGCTACACATATCATTTTTTGAAATTTTGTTTATTCGAATTATACAAAAATGTCATATGTTTTTAGCATTCCAGGCTCGTTTCACAATAATGTTCCTGACACCGTATAATTAATGCTTTGGATATTTTCTCTGGATTACATGTAGCTATTATATCACCACACGATTAATTCAAATGTAAAAACCCATGACACAAATTTGGATCATATCAGCCAGGTATACATAAAACGATGGTGCAAATAGCAATGTCCTTTCAATACATACTACATAACATGACATCAGAATTTCTATACATTGTTCACAAGTTATGTTTACACAACATTAGTTATTTCAAGTATAGCGCATTTTAATCGTTTGTACTTTGATCCACGAGAGATCTTTTTAAATTTGCTGTTGAGGTGTACTCAATGATCGAGCATTGTTTAAATGTTATAAATTACAGGCACTTTGAGCTCAGAAGGCTTAAAGTCAGCACATTTTGATTAATTTTGAAAATATATGCTAAATGCCCAGAGTCTCCAAACCCTATTTCAAAGCCTTAGAACAATAGTTGATGCCCTAATTTGTGGATTTATTAATCTTTCTTCGATTGTCAATGTCACTTTGAAGAGTCATTACGCAGGAAAAAGGAACTACATCAAAAAGCTGCAAATGATGGAATCTCTAGATCATGCGAATAATAGTAGTACGCAATTAGTAGATTGAGATATTAACAATCAAGGTGTAAAAGATGTATCTTCTAAGGCTCTGCTGACAGTTGATTGAAACCCCTGGTGTGTATTAACTGTTGTAGGGCAGCTCAAAAATGTTTGAAGACATTCCATATATCTACTTCATGTAGACAACCAACTATCCGATGTTTGGTACAAGTTCTTGGCAAGACACACATTTGCCATTCTCTGTTTTTTATAAGATTCTTGAAGAGAGCAGCTCTGCTGGAGCACTGTTATGGACCATACAATACTATATATTTCTCGCGTGTGTTTGGACTCTAATATTGCTTCCATTTTAATTCTACTTTTAAAGTTGTTGAATTGGCATCCAATATTCAAGTTCTCCGTTTCGCTAAAATTAACCCGTTCATATTGTTACAAAAGTTTGCAAATTCAGAAGCCCATCAACACTTTTTGCCTCCACAAAACACTTCGGCTGGATACTGCGTCCCCACCCTCTCCTAATCTCTGTCAAAGTTAGCTGTATATATTAAGCTGTTGGATTTTCTATCTAATGGCGCGCAGACACGGAGTGAGAAAGAGTCGCCACTACACCGGGCGCGCTGACACGGAGTGAGAAAGAATCGCCACTGAACCGGGCGCGCAACCTCGGAAAAAGAACATATTGGCATGAATAAATCAAAAAAAGTATATAAACTAGAATGAGGTACGTCAATTATCTCAAGATAAAAATCTTATTATTCACTAAAAAAATGTCTACTTTTGCTGCTACTACTGCTGCTACCTCTAGAACAATCAATGTGATTGTTTCCCTTAATGATGAGAATGAACCTATCGAATTCAAATTTCTTTTTGAGAAATTCAATTGGGATACTCTTGTGTCATTGATTCACTCTTGTTCGACTTTTGAGCCGCCTGTTGTTCTCTATTATAAGCTTACTTTTGATGGTGCAGTTAAAGCCCTGGAAAGCCAGGAGCATTTGGCTCAACTTTTGACTGTTTTGCAATCTCCAACTACTTTGTATTTCTATGGTAACCAGGACCGACTTACTTTTCCCGTAGTCATGTCATCAGCTGCTGCCTTTGCTCGTCTTGGGTTTTTGGTAGAGCAAAATAAGCAAGTAGTGCGGTCTAGTCGTCGTATTGCTAGGTGGATTGGCATTTTAGCTTCTATGATGTCCACTTTGGATAAATCCTTCGAACATGAATTCCAAGTACTTGAAAGAATGATACAAAGGAAATCTGTCAAACTTCAAACTCGTAAAAATCCTGGAAATAAGCTTGTTGAAACTGATGATGTTATCTCTGCTGGTGAAGATGAAGACTTTGCTGAGGCACCCGAAGTCATTGACTTGGATGCTCGTCTTGAAGATCTTGATATAGGTGATCATGCTAATGGCCAAAGAAAACGTGGTGGTTGTGGTCATAACTTTGGTGGCCGTTGTGCTTTTGGTGGCTGTGGTACTTTTAATAGACGTCCTTATCCTTATGAATTCTTTGAAGGGTTTCTTGGCGGTCTGAATGGCTCTGATGAAGAGGCTCGTCGTAAATTTGCTTGGGCTGCAGGTGGTCGTTATCATCATGGCAAACCTCATCCACATAGCGCTCCTATTAATTCGGATGAAGAGTCTTTTGGCGGCCGTGGCGGCCGTGGGTTCGGCAAATTTGGCGGTAGACAACATCGTCATCATGGTAGATCTCATCCTTTTGCTGGTCTTGGTCCTCGCCCTTTTGGCGTCCCTTCTGATAGTGAAGAGGAATTCTTTGGCCATCATCATGGTAAGCATTTTGGAGGCCGTGGTGGCCGTGGTGGCCGTGGATTTGGTCCTAATAGACCTCCCCCTGCCTTTGGTGGCGATGAAGAATTATTTGGTGGTCGTGGATTCGGTAAACATGGCAGACACGGTAGATTTCACTGGGAGTGATTGGAGATGTCCGTTTTATTTAGTTTAACCCATAATTAATTACATTTAAATAAATAAGAGGTGTCCTATTATTATTTTTTTTTGGTTTTTTTGTTTTTGTTTAAAGTTAAATACATCATAATTTAGTAAAAGTACAATAAAACAAATTAGATCAGTTGGCAATGAGAATCGTATACATATATTATTTGGATATAAAGTGACACAAAGCGGTATAGCTCAGTGTACCGTATCCAAGCGAATATTTGACGTGGTCAGTATGTTGGAAACTTGGGTGCCAATCACTAGTTTGACGTCGAAGACTTACAGGTTATACATTGGGGTACATGATATTAATGGGAGGCAGTATTGATGTAGCTTTTGCAGTATCCTTCTCTTTTCCAAATGTCTCACAGTGTGCATCGACCTGCTTGGTTCTTCCATAAGCTTTTACAGCATTGGCCATGATAGCTTGGCTATTGCGAGTGTCATGCATTATGGCGTCAACACCTTAGCAGTAAAATACCTAACTTGTGGATAGAATTCCCAGGCATTATTCAGTATTTTGACGTTTTGCTCTGTGCAATGTTTGTTAAACATGGCCAGTGGCTTTAGCTGAAGGGAACCCACAATGTACAAGGGCTTTTTTCGGTCTTTTGGATGGCTGTCTGTTATTTGGCAGACATTGATGACCGCTTCATCAAAGTTCCGTTTCCGTGGTGTTGAAATTTCTATAGGTTTGACATCGAGATTACCAGGTTGCAGCGAAGGCAGTATATCCTAGGCATTGGTTCATGATTTGTCATTGGATCTTCTGGTTCCAAAAAAAAATGGCATGCTTCTTTTGATAGAACTACTGTATTAAGGATAGATTGGGTTTCCATTTTTTTAAAGCTTTGAGAAAAAGGTGTCATTAATTTTGGCCCCTTTTTTTGTAAAATAAATTGTTTTCAGTTTCTTGTTTAGATGTTATTTGCGACTTTTACTTTCTGGACTGACCCCATATAGTGTTTCTTTGAAACCTAGTAAAACGGAACGGGAGAATCCGGTTAAGAGTTGTTATTATTCACCAAGTCTCAGTCATGGCTCCCCTTTTCTCTGCCGATTATAATATAAATGAGTTCAAACAAAAAATAATTTTATTTCTCTTTTTGTCAACATAAATTCATATTTCATCATGGCATCTATATCTTCAAAGTCTGCTAATCCATTTATTTGGCAAAATCAATGGAATTACCAGATTGAAGATAGTTATTTACCTAAATTTTACGAACAAGATGTGTATCAATCTCAATTTACAACATTCCGATCAGTATCACCCAAGATTTACAGCAAACAAAAGGCTGATTATTTTAATGCGATTGATGATGAATTGGAAATGACAGATACTGAAGACTCCTTGTACGAAGCTACGCTAATGAATGCTAATTTCCTATCATCTTGTCCGTCGCCCTCTTCTTCTGCCCCTCTCCAAGAAGTAAAGTCGAGCGGTTCCCTCAGCCGTCTTCGACAAATTCTCGGTCATATCCATCCAAATTATGTCTCTGAATCATTATCGTTACTCGAGGTTATCCCAATGCCTTCTACACGCTCTCAATTCTCTGCAGCTACGTCTTCGTCTTTGCTTCAGCAGCAACAAAAGCAACAGATTATTACGAGAGTAATATCTATTGCTGATCCTTGCGACCCGAAAGGAAAGGGAAAAACTAAGTCTGGCCTGTAATTGCTACTTTAATAAGTAATACGGTTAATAATTCAATATACCCTATGAATAAATTGTTTTGTCAATTATCAGTCTTCGAATCAGCCCGGCGCAATGCCGAATGTCAATTTCGTCTACAATGCTGAGCGAAACGCAGTAAAGAGTAATGTGAAATACGAAAATTTAAAAGTAGGATGAAAGGATGCGGTCCGCCAACTTTTCAGTCGTAATCTTTGTTATCGGAATCCTTGATTCACAGGATATCAAGGGTTTTATACGTAATCTGTCTGTACGTTTATCGAGCCTTTGTCATACATTAGATTATCATGCGCATAGAGCAGCCCTTACTTTGATCTATGTGCTTGTCTATTGTTTCCATTTTGTGTGATTTTCTATTTGACTATTGTATGTCTATTGAACCTTGCTATCTTTTGATTTAAAGCTATTTAAATGGGAATTTTCATGGGAGATGGCATTTCAGTTTATGAAGGGGAAATAACATCTATGTCTAGGCAGCCCCCCCCCCATCAGCCATAAAGGTAGATATTAATGACTGCCATTTTTGCGGTATCATCTCGCTTTTTAAATGATTTTAGAGATGTTATCAAATTCATACATATGCTAGTAGTAATGAAGATCTTTGACTAAATTGCAATATGTTGATCGACTCTGCTCCCATTGAGCGAAAAAAAGCCTTTCTTGATTAAAATTATGTTTTGATGGCTCTATTGACAACTGTTATGTTCGCTTAACTACAATGGTTCACTATCTGTTGAGCATCAGCTATAAAGATCTCGCTAAAGAGATCCAATCAGTGCGAATACAATTGGGGTGACATCATCATCAACCGCATGTTAGAAAATGGAGGGTTGGCAGCAAAATAACGAATCTCCACATTTTCGATCCTTACAATATGTTCACTAAAATTCTTGCTCGCTCAACTCGACTTGCTCGCCCAAGCTTTGTGCACCGTGGTGGCCATGGAACTCCCTCTTACAATGAACCTGGAGGGTATCTTTTTAATGAAAAGGTAAATCATACAGCGAAGAAACTATCATATCAACAACGGCCCGAATTTCTATCATTGAACGTACCTTGATATTACAAACGATATCGTTATACTTGATTGTTGAAAACGTCAATTCATTATCGAAATTCGTGTGTTTCGGATGGAGGTGGATATAATCAGGGCTATTGTTGATATTTGAAAGTCGATTTTTAATTTTCTCAATACCACTAACCACTAACATTAGGTCCGTGTTAAAGAAGATTGGGAGAGCATCTACTATTATGGTATGGGCGGTGGCTTCCTTGCAATGGCAGTTGCTTTATATTACAAGCCTGATACAAGGTATAGATGAAGTCATGCGCAAATAAACCCTATATTAATTCGACACTATTCCTGTAGTGTTGTTACTTGGGCCAAGAAAGAAGCTGAAAAGTCATTAAAAGAGAAGGGTGTCAATCTTGAATACACAAAGACAGCATAGATCTTTTGTCTTAAACAACAATTTAAAATTAAAGAGAAAAGTTAGGAAATTTGTATAAATAAGATTTTTTCTTTCTTCTCCTCTTTTTTCTTTTCTTAGCCGCAGTTTTTTTTCTGTACATCCAACACGAAATAAACTATACTGTACAATATGTATGAAACTGAAGCAGAGTATGTAAAGTTGGTCAGTAGCGACGGCTTCGAGTTTGTTATTCATCGTGAAGCAGCTATTCGCTCTGGAACAATAAAAAACATGCTCTGTGGACCAGGTATGTGAAGAACTAGATGCAAGATAACAGTTGTTGAAGGTCAATTTAGTTCAATTCAGAGAGTCTGTAGATAACGAAATCACATTTAGGGATATCAAGTAACTTTGTTGAATCCCAAAATGATAAAATCCCTGTTGTTAATCAGAAAATGTAGAGCCTCCATACTTGAAATCGTTTGCAGATACCTTTATTACAAATGGCAGTACGAAGGGTCGACTACTGAAATACCAGAATTCAAAGTTGATCCTGAAGTTGTATTAGAAACATTGATGACCGCAGATTTTCTTGAATGTTAACAATACTCGGTAATATATGCAAAGCTAAGCGTGGTAAAGCTCTTTTTAGATCTATGCAGCTAGTCTTAAATAGAATCGATTTCTTTTTGTCATCAAACGATAATACACCAAGTTTCATCACGGATTCAACGATTTTGAATAAAAATAAAATATTACTTCCATGTACATCAGCACATCATAGCTGTTAAATATTGCCAAACAATCAAAGTAGTAGTAGTAAATAGTTTGAATTGTTATTTTTTTATATACGTGGAAAACAGTGCTAGATTTTATAAATTAAAAGTTGATAGCATTACCGAACGAGGCAATGAGGCAAGCTTCACGGAAAGCTTCTGATAAAGTCTATAAAAAAAATGATCATGTTAATGCATAGATGACAATAGATATTGAGTAATGCTTACAGGATGAGCATGACATGTGCGACCAATGTCTTCAGCAGAGGCATTGTACTCCATTGCGAGAACGCCTTCGGCAATCATTTCGCCAGCATTAGGGCCCATTATATGAACACCCAAAATGCGGTCAGTATCAGCATCAGTGATAACCTTAACCATACCATCAGTGTCATCGTTGGTACGAGCACGAGAGTTGGCAACGAAAGGGTAGCTTCCAGTCTTATATTTGACACCCTCCTCCTTCAACTGAGCTTCATTCTTACCAACCCAGGCAACTTCCGGGTGAGTATAGATAACTGAAGGAATGGCATCATAATTGACATGGCCGTGGCCAGTCTTGATCATTTCAGAGACTGCAAAACCTTCATCTTCAGCCTTGTGAGCCAACATGGGGCCGAAAGTAACATCGCCAATACAACGAATGTTGGGAATGTTAGTCTTGAATTCAGAATCAATGACAACGCGCCCACGGTTATCGACCTCAACGCCAACATTCTCTAAACCGAGACCGACAGTATAAGGGCGACGACCGATGGAAACCAGAACGGCATCAGCTTCAAGCTATTTACACATGAACGATAAATTTTTAGGTCGATACAAAATGCAAGAACAACAAACTTACAGTCTCGGCCTTGCCACCCTTGGCAGCTTCAACCTCAACCTTGACAATATCACCATCCACCTTAGCACCGTTAACTTTGGTACTCATCTTGAACTTTAAGCCTTGTTTGCTCAACAGTTTGTGAAAGTTTTTGGCAAGTTCAGGGTCCATGCCAGCGCCAATGGCACCTAAATACTCAACAACTGTAACTTCGGCACCAAGACGAGCCCAGACCGAACCCAACTCAAGACCAATGACACCAGCACCGATGACAACCATCTTCTTGGGAACCTTTTGTAACTCCAAAGCGCCAGTAGAAGATACAATCTTTTTTTCGTCAATTTCGATGCCGGGAATAGGTGTAACTTCGGAACCAGTGGCGATAATGACATTCTTGGCCTTCAAAGTAGAAGTAGACTTGCCATCCAAAGCCAACACATCAATCTCATTGGCACTTTTGAAGCTACCGGTACCCTTTACATAATCCACGCCATACTTTTTGAAAAGAAACTCGACACCCTTGGTTAAACCTCCAACAGCTCTAAGGCGAGCCTTATGCATGTTGTCTAAATTGAGCTTTACATCAGAGACCTCGATACCACGCGATTTGAGGTCGTGCTGAGTTTGATGATAGATGTGAGAGTTGTTCAACATGGCTTTGGAAGGAATACAGCCCACGTTTAAACAAGTGCCACCCAAAGCACCACGCTTTTCAATGCAGGCGGTCTAAATCACAGTAAGCCACCACTCTCCATTCCATGAATGGGTACCGACCCAAATTACTAACCTTTAAACCTTGCTGAGCAGCTTTGATAGCAGCAGGATAACCACCTGGGCCGCCACCGATGACTACAACGTCGTACTCTGTTTCTGAATTGCATATTAATAGATATGTCTTATTAAATTCAGCTTTTACATCTTACCAGTGCTATAAAAACGATAAAAGTTGTTAACCAGGGGAGCACGTACAGTCGTAATAGCTGTGTTACGGGCAGCAATCTGAATAATGTGAGCCTGTAATTGATTTGTATTGTGTTAAAACAATCAACTTACATTAGCTAAAGGGCTCTTGGCAGCAGCAAGTCTAAACATTTGCAAAGTTTAAAAGATAAAGGAAAAAAGAGGGTGTGAACGAGTCAATTAAACATTTTCTTAAATTAGCCCGCGCTTTCTAAGCGTCGTTGTTTTAATCAATTTCACAATTATTTCAGGAGACTGGTTTAATGATTCAGTTATAGCTTATCCTGTTGCATAGCACATTCGAAATCTGGAAGTCAACACAATGAGGCTGATAGTATCTATTCAACAAGAACGTAGGGTTTAAAACAGTGATTCGATTCGCATTTATGTTGATTGTGCGTTTATTATGCTACTTAATCTGGGTGTGTTCTTTTAGTATGGCCCTGTCTTTCACATGGACAGAATTGTTGCATTTATAGAATACAACGGGCTGTTACCATTATTTTACATTCGTCGTCATGGCAGTCATATCATAGCAGCTGTTCCTGAATCGGATACCGTGCATACAAGAAAAAGCTTGATATTTTTTAGTGTATAGCCGAGGCTTAAATAACATATACCATGAGAATTAGCATACTACGAAAAAATAAATGGGCGATTTCAGAAAATCAAATGTTGGTTATCAAAAGATAAATGGCGCTAGCTGAAAAATAATTGGCAGTTTCTTCAGATTGTTATTTACGTATAATTGAGTGTTTATTGAAGAGGCTACATAGAATTTACGATTCAACGTTTAAAGTGCCTACAAAGGCCATAAATATCACTAAGGCGTCAATTCTTTGCCTCACTTTTCCTTGTACAAGAGTCCAAAACTGCTCAATCGGGTTCAACTCTGGCGAATAAGGGGGAGGGGGCAAATACGTCCCTCTGTAACCTCTGTAATAATCTCACAATGATAAAATGCAAGGTAGTGGCCTTTTATAAACAGTAACTTGTTTTGATCTTCAAAGCAGCACAAAGGGACAAAAATGATGCACGCTTTGACTAGATTATTTAGTTCTTTTTGAAGATGATTCTTATTTAATGATGCCTTTGTATTCTGCTTTGTCTGGTTCGGTTATAATACAATAAATGGAATGGTTATGATATTTATATATTTGTTCTAGTAAATCGCGCGCTTTTATGCAGCGTTTTACTTGATTTATTTTATTCAAATATAAAACTACATAAAATAACAATAAAATTAACTAGCTTAAAAATATTATTTTCATCTGAATGAGATGATTAGAAAGAAAAAAATGAATTACATTTTGTATATATGAAAGAAAAAAAATTATAATGTTTATTGTTATATTTTAATAGTACAGTTATGTTGTTTCACACATTGCGCATTATCTTGATTTGAATAGTTGTATCGCGGTTCCATGTGAGATGACTTTTACATTTGATTATATGGAGAAATATTGCTCATTTCACTACAGAGTTATTATTTATTGTTTTCAAGAAGACACCTGCTGATTCTATTCAGCCTTTGTAGATTGAAATTAGGCCAATATTTTATTGGACGATGCACACACAAGTGTTGTTTAGCAAAATCGATAGGATTGTCCTATATTATTGTGATGATTATGGTCAGAACAAGAACTAATAGAAAGAGGGTAAAACTCACACCAATGTCGATAAATATCGGATGAATCTTGCGAATGAATTTGAAGAAATGCAAGTGAAAGAAAACCACCATGGTAAAGGCATGTATTATAGCCTACCACGAGACCTTAGTGTTGAATGTACTAAATGCACTTTTAAGACGATGGACAAGACCCGCTCTATTTTCAGATATTTAAATTCTTGCAAAGAAAAAAAAAAGGTACGTTAGTATCAATTTTGAATGAAAAAAAAATACATGACCGTCGTAAGTAAGCTCTTAATCTAATAGTTCGAGAGAAGACACTCCACAGTTATACGTCGGGGTTTGTGCTCCCAACGGAACATAGCACTACGTAAGGACCATTCATCACCTGGTGACAGTAAATGCCCCGAGTGATTTAGCAGAGCTTTAGGTACACCTTTTTACCATCTGTGTTGAAAGATGATGAAGTATGAGGCCGTTGTCTTCTCAACTTTGAAGCACTCCACAGTTATACGTCGAGGTTTATGTTCACAACGAAACATAGCACTACGCAAGGACCATTCATCACCTGGTGACAGTAAATGCCCCGAGTGATTTAGCAGAGCTTTAGGTACACCTTTTTACCATCTGTGTTGAAAGATGATGAAGTATGAGGCCGTCGCTTTAAAGCTGAACTCTTTAGATTAGAGAAGATAATAGTTTTTTTTTGTATTTAATAATGTAAAAGATATCTCAACAAACTAAAATTCAAACAAAGAAGTTTTTTATTGTATCAAATAGTGACGTAGATATCACTTGAAGAGATGCGTCACCTTTTTTTTTATGGACTAGACAATCCTTGATTGGCTGCATAAAAATATTAAGCTCAGTGTTCCCAAACTCCGTTTGAAAGTGTGTTCCTTTTACTCCTGTTGCAAATGTTTCACAGTGTTTCAAAAACCAGTGCTTTCCAAGACTGGCTTAAAATAGCCATATTGACCTTGATCCGCAATATGATTATTTCAACTTTGCCGATATGGCTATGAAAGACAAAGCAACAACAGGCTCTCTTTACATATCTTTAATGAACAACGCTTTGAAAAATGCTCCGAAAGAAAAGAAACCAAAAATCATTGATGCTATTGTCTTGTTCAATGTGAGAATTAATATTACTTCTTTATTATGAGAAAGTAAATTTAATAACCCACTTTTTTTTTGTTTCTTTTCTTTTTTAGAAAAAAAACAGCAAGGGTTCGCGTTTTTACTCAGCATATGAAGAATACTGGAGAGTAAGAGACGAGGAAGAATCAAATCAAACAGCAAGAAGAATAGAGAAACGTGCACATGAATCGTTAGAGCATATAGCTGGCAATGTCTTTGATTCTATTGTAGAATCTTCAAAGCGCGTGCGTGTTTAATCATATATTTTAAAAATATCCAATTCATTATTGACCGTATCACTATTCTCTTAGTTGTGCAGCAACAGCAACAGCAACAACAACAACAACAGCAACAGCAACAACAGCAACAGCAACAGCAACAGCAGCAACAGCAGCAACAGCAGCAACAGCAACAACAGCACGAGCACCACCACCACCACCACTACCACTGCCACCACTTTAAATGAAATTACTTCCATTTACAAAGAGTGAGTTTTACACATTCACCTACTATGTATGGTCATAGTCTTATCTTGAACCTTCTCTTTTATAGCATAACTGGATTAAGAATTCTATATATTGATGATGATGGCGTGAAGGTTATGCTTGATAAAGAGCTGCTAGAAGGCTAAAGACAACAAACAACACTTGAAAGTCAACATTTATCATCCCCAGTTACTCTTCTTCTATCATTTTTAAACCAGGCCAATCGCGACTTTTATACCTACAGAAGCATCATCAAAAGATTCAATCTACCAGAAAATGAAAGATTCGACATTGTCACTCACGCCGATCTAAACTTCGTTGAAACAATAGGCAATCATTTGTAAGTACTAGTTTTTTTTTAAAAAATTTTCATTGATATCTTCGGTATATAGTTTAAACCTGAATCAAAGCCCTTCAAATCCTCTATTACAACCAACACTTGAGAGAACCGCTGCGATCCACACTACCATTACTTTACTGAACAACTTGTTTCTATCAGTAAATGACAAAATCAATTTCAACTGGTAAGCTAGTAAATGTTTTGCGGCATGAAACTGATTGTTAATATATTTTCTCAAAGGATTGAAATTGAAACCCTCTTGACTCAAAGTACCGAGTGGGATGGCGTTGGCTTCCGGGCTGGATCTGATCAAAAAATAGGTTTTTGCCTAGTTGAGTTTTCTGGAGGAATTAAAAAAAATTGCAAACCAAAAAAAGCTGACTCTGATGAGAAGAAGATTGAGAAAGGGATAATCGATTTTATTGAATACACCAATGCAGTAAAAGGCCATTTCATCAGGTTCCATGGTAAGTTACCTACTCTTTAAGATGTCGTATACATAAGTAAACTGAATTGTTCCGAATATTTAGACATGAAACTCTATTTTGAGTTGGTATTTCTGGTTGAAAATCATTTTATTCGAAGAACACATGCCACAGTCAAATTACCTACTACTCCTTCTGAGCTGAAAGATTTCTTCAACCAAACAGAGTCACTCTTTACTTGGAAGAAATCCTTAACCGATAGCATCAACAATGTATAGTTAGAGATTATGTTAATCTTTGCTTCTTATACAGACATACAATCATAAATGTATAATTTCCTTTTCTATATACGGTACACACAACATAGTAAAAATACATTTTTTATATTCGCAACTCATAAATAAAAAAACATGCTTCAACCCTCATCTTATGATGCCTACAACTACTGTACTTAGACCAACAAATTATTTCTTTTTGTAGTGGATGGAAAAGCCTTATTAAGTGTATATTGTCTTATCCATGCTATTTCTAAGTGCTACACCTTTTTCTAGAATGCATTTTTTAGGTCAAAGGAGAGTAGTCTACTTGAACTTTATATGTTTATGTATGTATTTGTGTGTCCATTTTGAGAAGCAATTAGACCAAAGTAAGAACTGTTCTCCTTCACATACCATTATTGGCGCTATACATTGCCCTAGCGTTATATTTGTTGCTATGAGAAATCCTCCACCCAAAAATCTAAAAGTTCAAGAAAGTCAGACTACGAAGAAAACGAAACCAAAGAAGAAAAAGCTTGTAAGAGGCAAAGCACAAAGAGATGGAGACATTATTATTAAAGAAATTACTGTAGTGTACGTTGATATTGAGGAGAGTAGTTCCAGTGAAAACAAAAAGCTAATAACAAACGGTACAATAACTGCCCATTTCGTGAAATTTATGAATAAGATTCTTGATATCATGGACACGGACGAAAGCTTTGTTGACAGTTATCTTTTAATGGATAACTGCACTATTTACAAGTCGCATCCAATGATAGGAAACACTGAGAGTGGAGATTACAGAGGGACGTATTTGCCCCCTCCCCCTTATTCGCCAGAGTTGAACCCGATTGAGCAGTTTTGGACTCTTGTACAAGGAAAAGTGAGGCAAAGAATTGACGCCTTAGTGATATTTATGGCCTTTGTAGGCACTTTAAACGTTGAATCGTAAATTCTATGTAGCCTCTTCAATAAACACTCAATTATACGTAAATAACAATCTGAAGAAACTGCCAATTATTTTTCAGCTAGCGCCATTTATCTTTTGATAACCAACATTTGATTTTGCCAAGCATGTCGATACTGAGTACCTCCTGCGTATTATTAGAGCTAAAGCAATCAGCAAAGATGTCACAGTTGACAACACGATGTACGTGTCACTAGCCACCTTGCTTCGAGATGTCAACAATACAACCGACCAAAGAAAGTTGAAGATAGAAATGAACCGACTATTTGAAGTTGCTCCCAAAGAGGATGAAAATATTTGTCGATTTGGTCAACTTCGAATAACTTTCTCTTGTAGGAGAGATGGGATTGACTGTAAATATCTTGGACCCTATTCTTTCACATATATTTCATTGCCTTGACAACAACAAACATCTCATTTGATTAAATCGCAAAGACGAAATCACAACAATATTCCGTCCAGATGCGGTCCCACAGAAAGCAGAAATTATCACTTTGGGATATGCAGAAGTGAAACCGCCATAAATTTTAATGTTTTTTGGTGAAAGCGCCGAGAGCATTCGCTGCAATCTTCAGTCCAATCCAGAGTATGGTAACAGGCTATAACACTTCCCAAGAGAGGCTACATTCCGGCTAATTTTTTCCTCTATATCAAACTGTTTTTGCCAGGCATAGACTGCAAGACCACCCGGAACGAATCCCAGGTTGATTACAATCAAGCCAGCTTGATTTGTTAAGGTATGTTTGCTCGCCATCTTATGCTACGAAAATCAATCGAAAGGTGATTGCGATACAGTGTATTGGTTACCAGATGGTGTTATACTTGGTATCAGAGTTATTAAAGAGAATAACACATATGGCTGAGATATTATCAATTGATGTACCTAAAAAAATTGCTGAAATTGGTGGCTTTCTGCAACAGGTAGACGACATTGAAAGGTTATTCCTATTGTATGAGCATCAAATGGATACTTGCTACAAAAATTCAAGAGCACTAGAGGAAAAGACCCTTCTTCACTGATTGACTCAATTAACCCGAAACGTCGCAACCAAAGAATCCCCTCGTTCTCTTTGGTATGATGTTTCTCGCCCCCCCCCCTCCCTTCCCTTCCCCCTCATATTTTTTTTCCTCCTGTAGTCTTTATCATGTATCAAACTAAAATAAACCATACCCAAGTCATTTATTTTCATATAAAGGCTTTTAAACTAATTTCATTCACAGTATTATGGAGATTTATTGCATATTGTCACAGTGAAACTCCTGAATTTTCAGGATTCGGTATAAACAAAATAAAAAAATCTATTGCAAACGTATTTTTCCGCTGGAGAAGTTGTAGTCTTCAATGGACTCGCGCTTCATTTGGATATAATAACCAGCAGCAAGAGGAGCAGTGCATCTGCTATTCTTCATGACAAAAGGATCCAAAAAGTGCTCATGCAAATGATCCACTTATCCCTTTGTACGGTATTACCGGTAATCGACGGTCTGCTTCAAACAATGTGTGAATTGGACCCTGTCATTTTCTGACGGGTGCCAACCATCTATATATCCAACAGCTACAGAGTTTCAATCGCAACGCTTTATTAAAATTGCATACGTTGTTATTTTTTAACACGCACTATATATCTGCTGATAATGGCAGCAATAAGAGCCATTAGGCCACCAAAAGCCAGTACAGTAGATACATTAGATCGGCCTTCATCGTCAGGATCATTGACCTCTCCGGAAGCGGCGAAAATAAGCGCCGAGATGATTGCAACTGCAAACTGGGGAAAGACAATGTACATGTTATGAACACCTAAAATCATGCCTGCATCAAATTCGTCTTGCTGATCTTCGAGATGATTTTGTGTAGCTTTTTTACGGCATTCATCTTCATAGCTTACGTACTCACCAACTAAGGAAAATGGAATCCAAAGTACAATTGCCCACGGGATACCCATAATAGCCAACACCACAGTTGCAGCAGTAACTGAACGGATGAACCAAGCCGAGAGCAATGCACCTGCAATAATCAGCTGGGAGCAGGTGTACACGTTTAGCAATGATAGCCACCAGACGCCTTGCTTTTCAAAGCGCATGACAAGTGCAGGAATTACCATTCCGGCAATAACGGAGACCATAGAATTACATAGAAGCGCAAAAGAACCAGCACGAGTGCCTTCAGCCCAATTGTCATCACCAGGCGAAGTAGCCGGATGAGATGCAAAATATAGATCAGAAACCCATTGCGTGCTTATGCAATACTGGTTATCAGAATAATAATCAAGCGCGAATTATAAAAGTACTCACCTATAGAATAAAAATGGGAACCAACCCATCCAGGCAAAGAACTGAGTATTGCACAAGGACTGAATTGGCTTTGGCAAGAATCGGAATGCGCGCCAAATGTATTGGAATGTGTGATACCATGGCCTAAGGTAACAAGCTCAATACGTTTGGAATTGGACATATGCACTTGTACTTACAATCCGTCTTGATCCTCAGTGTCTATATGCTGTTTTTCCTTGACAACAACGCAAGTTACTGCTAATGTAGCCACGAATACAGCCATTGCAACAATGCAGAAGACCTTGATCTGTGAATCGCCCATCCATGGAAAATACTTTACCAAATCCATAAAACCAACGAAATATCCAATAACCATTGCAGAATTACTCATTCGCGCACTCCACGCATTAGCATATTCTTGCTGCCAAAGAGGTGGTACATCTAATATCAAGGCACGACAAATAGCTTGTACTGCGTTCAAAGTAAAATCGAGGAAATAAAACGAGGAAACAGCGACAACTATTGCGTAGAAATGTGCCTGAACATAGTTTATGTTTAGGAGTCAGCGATACCGTCAAGATAGGTTCACTTACAGATTGACTAAATTGCTCTGGAGCATAGAAAGTACGTGCGATCCAGGCACCGAACTCTTTCGCATAGGCAACGCCAACCATAGACAAGCAAGTTAAAATACCTGATACAACAATGAAAGGTCTTCGTTTGCCAAATTTTGAAGTGCATTTATCGCTAAACGCGCCAATGAGCTTCAAAAAAAAAAAATACAAAATGAATCTGTCAATGGCCTGATTCAAAGATAAGATATTCAACTTACGGGTTGCACGAGTAGCCCAGAAAGAGGGCCCGCCAGCCAAACCAGAGCTGTCAATTCTTTTGACAAATCCAATGATAGCAGATATGGTGTCCCATAACTTTTAAACACAAATTATCAGATAAGCTTTGTTGATCTATCTGCAAATTTACTTACGATAATTCAACTGTCCCTGAATATGTCGATAGTTTCTCAGTATTTGTTGTACAAATTATAGTTCTCAACTTACATGTGAATTGAACACCTGCCATACAAATAGTTAGGCCCAATATTTGCATTAGATCAAGACCAGCTTCTTTCGCCACATCTTGAGTTGAAGGGGTATCAGCAATTGTTCCAATACTGTTATAAGTAGTTGGATCAAATGAAGACCTTCTCCGTCTGTTTTTTGGTCTTGACAGTGGAGGCTTTTGCTGTTGCAATAACGGCGAAGTTTCGTTATTATTATTAGTAGTCATTCTAAATGTTAAGCTGGGGAAAAGAAAGAAACTGCAAGAATGGGATCTGTGCAAATCTTATTTAAAGCAACTTTTTTTTTTTTTTTTTACATATCATATGATAAAGTAATTTAGGAGGTTGAAGGCAAGCATGTTGAGTGCCCAGGTTTTTGACATAAGGAACCAATCATTCACTCACTTATCATATGTCTTGCTGATTATTATCATCCCCCTCCTCAGTCTTCATCTTTATATTTCAACGTCTGACTGAAAAAAAAAGGAGTATACACCCTAGAATAGCTCACGATCGGGAAGAGACTGATCATGGTTTTTTTTTAAAGTTCTACTCATCATATATTTATGTTTATACACATAAAAAACTCCCATTGTATGTAAGGGCGCATGATTATGTACCATACAATTACAATGAAATAATGCACCTTTTTTATTGTGGCATAAATTAAAAACATCATATATGTAAATGAACAAAGCTCTACGGCAATTCATTTAAATTTTGTATAGAACTACAGAAAATATAAAATCGATGATTCATGTCGTATTTACTAGAATTGATTGTGTTTGCTTGGTTCTTTTTATCTATGATTATATAAAAAAGGGGTGAGGAGGAGAAGTGGGAGCATTCTGAAGGGGTTGGAAATGTCAAGAAAAACCACAGTAGAGATATTCTTAGGCAGAAACTTCATTAGAAGCGCTTTGGGCAACTTGGATTTCACGTCTTTTGATGGTGGTGGCAAGTACCTGTGATCGGAAAGAAAGACCCTTTGTGCGTTCGATAACTTGCTGGTAAACAGATGTTACTGGTGTGTTCATAATGACAGTGTTTTCTTCAAAATCAATCTTGGCGTCGACGCGAGTATCTCTAATCAAATTGACGATCCATTTTTCACCTTCTTCTTGAGACAGATTTAATCTTTGAGACATTTCCTTGATATCGATCTTTTGGTGAATTCTACAATACGTTTCAGAAATAAACTGTCTAGCACTTTCCATAAAGTCCTCATGAGTGGCAGCCAAAAAGAAGTCGTTGCTCAAAACATCCTCACATTCCTTCAATTTCTTTTGGGCGCCTTCAAAGTCGAAATGGACAAAAAGAGCTTCGACAAATTCAGTAACGGGGTCCCTGTACTCGTATGATTCTTGCTCAATAATCTTGACCAACTCCTTCATTTGATTCTTTCTACGCTTGTTGGTAACGACAGCTGTGGCAAGATAACGTAAGATCCAAGGGCAAGAAGTTTGAATAGTGTTGATATATTGAGGGGTAAGGAACATATCAACAATGCCATCACGACCCTTAGGGTGGTTAAAGAACACGAATAAGGACCAATGAAGTAGCCATGTACGCTGCTGAAGTTGTTGAAGAGGTGATGTGAAATTTTTTTGATCAATGGTTTCTCTAAGTTTTTGCATTTCCTCAAGAGCAGCGTCCCAATTGCCTGTTAAAATTTCAGCTGCCATCTTTCCCCAAGTAGCGGAAAGAGTACGGTCGGCATCAGTAGACTAATAAAATGTCAAATAATTTGTTTGATATTTCAAAATTATATCATTTACCAGAACGCGGAAGTGATAAAGGTAATCAGCAGCTCCTCCATAATCACCACAATTGTATTGAAATTGACCAAATTCGTACAAAATATTGATAGAATCATCAGTAAACTAAATAAACCGTGTTAATAAGACACGAATAGATAAATTACGCTGCTCTGCTCCGTTTACTTTGTAATTTTCCTTTAAATACTGCAAATTTTGTGTCTTGTCTTGACGAAGAGCAGCAATAACATCAGGTTTTTCGAGAATATCCATAACGGTTTGAGCTTTTGATCTTAAATCTTCCATTTTAGACAAAACAATCTCTCTCTTTTCAGTAAACTCTATGATAAACATGAATAATCACAGAGTATCGTGTTAATTCGATTGTACTTACCTTTGGGCGCATCCTCAGTATTATTAAGCTTTTTGTACAGATCAAGAACAAAATCAACCATGTTGGAGCTCTGGAATAAGTCGTACTTGGCTTGAAGTAGCTCCTCGGGAGCGTAAACCTATTGTTTTATTCATTTAATGCTGGTCAATCAAAAAATTAATATTGAATCTACTTCTTTGAGCTCTAGGAATTCAATGAGGGGGAAAACGAGATGGCGATCCAAGAATGGAATCATTCTCATAGTCAAATCTTGAGTGGCTGCCATTTTGCTTTAAATAGGATAATGGAGCTTCAACAAAGGAAAGAGGAAGAAACAAAAAATTTTGGAAGGCTTATAAACTTAGTCGCTTGCACAGTCACCTAAAAGCAAAACTTTATAATCGTTTAATGATTAGGCATTTTCATATTATCTAAAGGGTGCAATTGATTTTCAGTGTAAAAAGAACAGTTATTATCATGTTCGCTATTCCGAGCTAAACGTATCTTGGGCGATAGATTCGTATCGCCTAATTTAGAAGACATCGAATATTTCTTTTTAGAAGAATTGTTGCTATTATTCTCCTGCCATTGAGAATTGACATCTGGCATCCAAGCTATGATATTCTGAGTGCGATCAGACGAAAGAGAATCCCTTGAGTTTACTTGGTGTTTTCTTTTGTATATCGGTTCTTCAGGCTTAATAAGAGTGTTTGTTTTTATGACACTATTCTTTCTCAATATTTGATCTACTTGTCCTAATGCTAAACTATGCCTTTTAGAGGGCCTAATTGATTGGTAATAAGATGTAGGCTTTTGATTACTATCCCGAATGGTCTTCTTTCGCTGTTGTTGCTGAAATGACGATTGTTGCGAATTCATAGACATGAAGGAGCTACTCCTGGCCGATCGATCCAATCTTTGAGACACTGGTTCTTTCACCCGAAAAGGATACGGCAAGGCCATTCTTTCTAAGATATCAGTATTGGGATAATCCAGAAAATTTCTTATACTTGTAGGTGTTGGGATGTAGAATCCTGTTGATGCCGTTCCTGTAATTACTGGTTGCTCAGAGAACGGATACGTAAATGCTGAAAAATCTTGATATCTATCAAGTAAAGATGGTATTAGCTTAGTTACACTGAAGATCCTCTAATCGTTATGTAATACTTGCATCTACGAACGAAATTTAGCGGTTTTTCAAGATATTAAACCACATTAACTTACACTGTCATCATCTTCATTACACAAAATCGAGTTGCTTTTACAAGACGAAGAACTGTAATCTTTATCTGAAGCGCCTGATTGAATTATTTCATTTGCCATTAATGAACTGATTGGTCTATGCTGGGAACAACTCGTTAAAGTGGAATGCTCTTGTGTTTCAATATCCAGCTGATCGAACGTCTGTTGTAATAACTGTGCTGTATCTTGTGGTGTATCCTCATCCTCAGTAACAAGTGAATGCAGCTGTCTTTCTATGTTGGGTGTATATACAGACGATCTATTTGACAAGGGCTTATAACTACTGTTATTACTACTCTGTAGACTTGTTGTTGAGGAATTTACGAAAAAATCCATATTATGCCATCCATAAAAAGGAAGTTGTTTTTGTACTGTTTGTGGTGAATCCATTGAATGATAATAAGATGTAGTTTTTTTTTTTTTTTTTTTTATAAATTGAAACCTTTTGTACTGATTAAATTTTTTCTTTTTTTGCGAAACCCAACAAGTAGATAGACTATTATTTTTAGTTCTATGAATCGTTTGTAAAATTATACATTTCTTTGAGCCGATCACATCCTTATAACTTCCGTGCACAACATAAGCTCATCAGATGTAATGAATCTCTCCAACTAATTATCTGATATGCGCAAATGTTGGATGATGCCAAATACATGAGTACATGTGCTTAAAAAATTCAAGTCTCATATGTACTATCAATCTAATTTGCATGTAGTATATCTTATAATGATAAAATTTGATGACCTAGTTTTAATTATTGAATTGAAACAAGTTCTCCATATTTCATCTAATATCCTTACCAAGTACCAAGGTATACGTTGCTGAATGCAATCTTAACACCTTTTTCTTGGAGAAGCTATAATAATAGTTTCTAGTTCAAATTGTTAAATGGACAAATTCTATAGCTTTGAAAACATTATGGATATAATTTGACAGAAATATTTAATCGGTTGTTCAGACAATCATACTATATGTATTCATTAGTCATTCATCATCAGGATAGCAAGATAATCCTATCATAGCTATTTAGATCGTTCTTAAATTTAAATATTGGGGGTTTTTTTTTTATAAACGTGTGGTTGATCTGACGATGTATCAAGAACGGTGTAATGCTTTGTTAAAGAATAATGAAATAAATAAAAACAGACTGTGATTGGCAGTTGACAAAGATCCAAGTTGATCTTTCATTAGCTTCTAATCATGCGGTAAATCTTCTAGTTATACGGTTAGATACAAAAAAAAAAGATAAAACCAGAAGTTAACAAGATACGAAAACTTGATAATACTTTATTTAAAATTGAAATTGCATCTGCTAATTATACCTTGTCTACAACTACATAAATTTATGGTGACTTATTTAGATTATTAATGGACAAGGCTAATTCACAGTGACAACCTACTTGACAGGGCACGATGTGAGGTTGTACAACAAGGGCTACATGTCTTTGATCTGACAGTGCCTTAGCCTTTATCCTGGTGCTCAGATCTGTGAGTTACAACAGGAATAAACTTCTTGATTTGAAACAGAGACTTCATTCTCCAATTTACACAAGCATATCACATCACATCATTGGACGATCTTCAATCTTCAATTGAAGTACATTGCCATGATTTCTTATCTATAATTGTAGCAGATCAATATAATTTCATGATTAATACTCTTAAAAACATCACGTGGCCATTTCTCTTTTGAGAGCTGGTATTGCGTAAGTTGATAACTAAAAAAAAATACACACGCATCACTACTTGATGCTCTGCGGTGCGGGTTTTGTGAAATTGGTAGCGATGTTTTGGAAAGATCTTGCAGTAAACAGGTCAATGCCGAGACTAATTAGACTGTTTTGCTGTTGTTTAAGTGTATATTATGTCAAATAACTAGGATGGTATATGGTATCTCAGCGATAGAATAGCAAATAATTATATATGACAGTATTTTAAACGTAAGAAAGTTCGATTTATTTCAAATATGAAGCATAATTCCATATATATTTCTAAGATGAGACGTTCCTAGAATTCAACATCAGGTTCAGGAACGTAGCTTCAATTGGCTCAGACTCTGATCACGTGCGGATAATCAATTAGCACCACCAAAAAAAATTTACATCTATAACATCTATATCATCCTCAATGGTCTAGTGGCTAGGATTCATCGCTTTCACCGATGCGGCCGGGGTTCAATTCCCCGTTGGGGAAATTTTTGACTCAACCACACACTGTGGTGCGCGTAGTTACGGCATCCAATGTTTCTGTGAAGCTTTTTTTTTTAACTAAATTCAACATCAATGCAGCGTAAGATAATAAAAACTCGTCTTTTATCTCCTGCGATTACTTCTTATACTTTTTTTTAAGCCTGCCTGAGGAAACCTAACGTGAAGGGATTTTAAGCATATGATAACCTAGATACACTAATGTATAATAAGACGAACGGGTAATATTCAAAAAGTATTGCTATTAAGAATCTTGATAAGTAGTGATTTAATAAGCCATATAATAGTCTTGACCTATTCCAAGAAAGTCTGAATTTTATGCTTTGCATGCATGCTTACACCAGAAATCATGAACAAGGAGCCAAGTCTTGAAAAATTTGCGTATCAAAAATGAAGTTCTATTCGATTCATTGAATATCACGTATATAGGCAGATTTAAAATAAAAATGTAGTGTACCTTTAAAGATATATATTGCAAGGATATTTAAAATTTCAATAAAATTTGAGAAGTCTCAAAATATTTGTTTATAAGGTATATTGCAATAAACAAAACCAGAAATTGGGGTTTATGGTATATTTTGAAGTGTAAATCTAAAGCTGTAATAATCAATCTGATGAAATGAGCACCTCTTAAAAATATTAGCATGCATAAAAATTTGGTTTATTGAATAATAGTAATAATTGCTACAAATTAAAAAAGTTTCTACTTACATTGCTCATATAAGTCGAGCTGACAAACTATATAATAACTTGCACCTTCTGTTTTTGCGAATAAGTGCAAGAATTCATTGATATGTATAATAATCAATTTCAATATCTTAATTACCACACAATAGTATAATAATATTGTATAAACAGCTCCAAATGACAGAAAATACAACCAGTTATATTGACAGCTTATTATGTATGCTTTTGTTGTGCCTTGGCATTAACTGTCTTCTTGTTGATTTAAGTAGTCAACTCCGCTAATGAGATCTTGATAAACAATTAACCAAGTTATCTCGTCCTTTTCTCCTTTTCTCTATTTTTTATACGTTTTCTGTAGTCTTACTATATATGACTTTATTCTCAAAGCTTACGAAAAGTGCAGGAAATACTGAGAAATTCATTTATCCTTGGTCGCAACGTAAATTAGGTGGTAATCATAATGCTTTACCGAGATTTGGACATGGTGCAGCTGCTCTCGATAACCAACAATTTCTTATTTTTGGTGGGATACACAAAGGAAATACTAAAAAAAAAATACTTCTTGTAGATACAAGTAAGCCAATAAAGCTCATATTACTGTAAACATAGCTCACTAAAACTCATCCGTGTAGACAATATATCTGTTACCTCACTATCGACATCGGGTGATGTACCATCTCCCAGAAGCTTCACTACGGTCATTTCAATAAACTCTTTTATATTACGTAAGAAATGTAAAGTTGGATATCAAACATGCAATTTATTTACGGATCTATTGTAGTTTATGGTGGCGAGCCAATTCATGCCAATGAAATGTGGGATCCGCACTTTTACGTTCTGCATACAAGTAGGCCTAAAAATGCTTTCAATCTGCCAATTGACAGCATCCCTAATCCTAAATCATAGATACTCGTCAATGGTCAAGAGTGCGCACAAAAGGAAAGTTACCGTCAGAAAGAGCAGGACATTCAACTTTTGTTTCTGATGATGGCATCATGTATATTTTTGGTGGCCATTTTCAAAGAAAATACCTGGGTGACTTATGCGCATTTAATGTGAAAGATTGTAAGCAAGATATCCATTGACATCTTGTTTGTATCCGGCTAATCATCTTTACAGATCCTGCCAAAGCAGAATGGGATTTCTTAAAGTACGAAAACCAAGGTCCAGCGCCGAGATCTGGACACGTTTCTGTGATTTACGACAAGAAACTATACATGTAAAGCTCCCAATTGAATTTCTCATCCTAAATACTCATCCATTATTTTCGCTACTTAGATTTGGAGGCATGAATGCAAGCCATTTGTTTAACGATGTTTGGTGTTTTGATCTTGTAGCCCGAACTTGGCATCAAATATCAGCTCTTGGCTTTATACCCGCTCCCAGAGAAAGCTGTGCAGCTGCATTAGTAGACGATACAATTTATATATTTGGAGGACGAGGAATTAATGGACATAGCCTAGGTGATTTATGCGCATTCAGAATCAAGAGTGAGTCAAATATTCGAAGAAAAGAGGGATCAGCGCCATTCTAATCGTAATGGTGAGATAGGTCAAAGATGGTACATGTTCCAAGGCATGGGAACACCTCCTTCACCTCGCTATGGACTCTCGATGACAGTGATTGGCAGCAAAATATACGTATTTGGAGGCGAATCTGTTGCTGGTAAAACAGATGATAGCGCATGCGTATATGCACTAGATTGCTGTAAGTCTTTGATTATAGAAATTTCATTGCTAGCGAACTAACAAGTTATTAATAGCCAAAATAAAGTTTCCTCCCGAGCCAGAAACCTCAGAAGGCGAAAATAATAAGGTCGATCCTGCAATGACGAGTACAATTAGAAATAGCAACAATTCGAATGCAACCAAATCTCAGAATCAGACGACAGAAACAAAAGTTGTACAAAATTTAGAGCTGCCTCAAGTGGAAACAAATACGAATCACCTTGACTACCAGCAGCATTTATTCAACAACGATGATCAAAAAATCAGTTCGCCCATATCAGCATATTCGATGGAAAGCAATTGGAGTCATCCGAGCCAATCACTAAACAAAGTACTATCTCGTTCTCCCCCACTTCGACCGCCTCGTGAGGGAGTCACTCTAAACAAAACTCGCCCACAAGCTGCATCGACCATGAGCGATTCATTCAAATTCAAACGAGAACTTCCATTTCAGCATCGATCACAGTTGCCACCAAAATTGTTCATCCCTAATATGAATAAACCCACAGCCAAGAAACCTGAGGAAAATGCAAAGTTATTGCTGGAAATCAAAGCTCGAGATACCATTATTTCAGAAATGAAGAAAAACGAACAATGGTGGCGAACGGAAGTCTCTGTGGCTAGACAGTTACGACGAGATCAACAAGACGACACATGCCGAGACAAAGGGGATGTCCTGCTACATGATCTAGAACAGAAAGATGTACTGTTATTATTTCAGCAACTTGAGGCTGTCAAGGCTGAGATTAAAAAGATTAGAGCCAGTGTAAATAAACAAAATGACCCAATATTTGAAAAGATTGAGCAAGTAGAAAACATAAGCGCAATTGCGCTAGAGGAAGCAGCCTACTATAAAGCAAAATACACAGCATTGAAATCGAGGGACAACGGGGCTCTGGATCTGCTGGAATCAGGTAGAGCTGACATTTTAGAAACGAGGCTCAAGCTGGCATATCAAGAAAAAGACCATGTAAATCGAAAAATACAGACGTTGAGCTCTCAATCGCAACACGATCGATCTGCAAGAGTATTAGCAGAGGGGAGAGCCAAAGACGCGCAAAAGCATTCAGAGAAAGCGCAGGGAGCACATCAAAACGCACTGGAAAGATTGACCCAACTGTACGCGAAATTAGTCAAGCTTGAAGCGCAGGGTAAAGATGACGCTATTTGCATTGCAGATTTATCCAGCAAATTAGCGGACCGCCTGTCTCTAGTCCACACAAAGGACCAGGACGAGTCGCAACTGCGCATTGAAATTGCAAGATTAGAAGCAACAAACATGAAATCCAGGAATGAGGTTGCAGGTTTACTCAAAAAGTTGGAAGAAAGCAAAGACGATGAAAATAACTTGAAGCTGTTATTGAACGATAAGGATCAAGAGTACACCGAAGCAGTTTTGGAGCTAGAAAAGACATGTATACAGCTCGATTTACTTAAAAATATGCCAAATAACCAAACCGCTTTTACAGCGGTGTAATAAAGTTGAGAGTTTTTGAGCCTTCTAAGGTAAAAATAATGTGTGTGATTTGCGATCTACATATGGCTACAATATGACGCTTTATTCATGCACCATTGGTTAAATCTCTTACTACGTCATTTTTTGATCACAAACTTTATTAAAGCTGTTCGCGCAGCTTTTTTGTTGTTATTGTAATTACAACATCGCTACAACAGAAATGTCCAGCAATCCTGATATTCCTGATAAACTGTATTATCTGGGTAAGTTAAGGTACCGCAAAGGTTTAAATCTGCTGTTAATCCCATTTTACCACACATAGACGATGATTTTTCTGTACGTTCGCTTCGAAAGTATCAGCTCAAAGAAATCCTGAGCACGCACAATATCCCCTATTTTCAAGGCATCACTCGACCCGATCTAATCAAGCTGTTCAAAAAGAATATTGAAGCTCGACGTGACGAAATCCTGAGTGAATACAAGGCAGCTACATTGGCCGAAAAGCAAGCTGAAATTACCCAAGAATTAGGACGTGGACACAGGGCCTCTCATAAGCCAACTAAATTCACAGACGTGTCAGTCAATGTGCCTAAACGCCGCCGACCGCATACTGATGAGGAGCGCATTTCATCAGTCAAGAAGGATAAAGATGGGTACGCTATCCCTGCCATTCCTGCAAATAGAAGAAAGACTGTGCCTGCATTTAATCCCGAAGACTCATTCGACGAAGATGATAATTACTTTATTGCTGCTTCCCCGCATCACGTTGCGCCGCAGATTCATGCGCAAAAGGTCGCTACATCCACCAGTAAGCTCACTAGTGAAGCTAAAAAACCAAGAGTACCAGCAGCACCAGTACGAAAGTCTGCGAGAAGAACTAAGCTTGATCCTCCTAAATTCAATCCTGAAGATTCGTTTGCTTCATCTGACGAAGAAGGGTACAGCACAACAAAGCGCGAAGCCCGTCCAGAATCACCAAAAAATAAAAGTGAGAATGGAAAAGTTACATTTGGCAAGGAAACAGCAGAAGACGAAGATAATGGAGATTCCGACTATCAAGTAGATGGAGACGTTTCTGATGACGAAGACGACGAATTGGGCCAAGTTGACAAAGAAGAGTTGGTTCAACTGTACAAAGATCAGGCGATTCCAGTCGAAAAATTTGTTGCACCCGAATATACGATTTCTACTCGATCTCAAACCATGACTACTGCCAAAGAAAACGTGCTTCTTTGGAAAGCAAAATTCAGACAAATTGGCTGTGTTTTGTGTGGGGTATACATGTTTTTTGCCCTGATTTGCCTTGGTATCACAGCTTACGCACGTCAGAAGAATGGCTATTGCCAAAATTACCCTGATATCATAACCGAGAAGCCAGGTAAGGTCATTTAGGACATGGCAGATCAAACCTCAAGACTAAGACGTCAAACAGTTTCATCTTCCTTCTTTTCGTTATTCCCTTCTCCTTGCATTCCTTGTCCTGATCATGGTATTTGCGCTGGTGGGGAGTTGACTTGTGATACACTGTATGAGAGAAAAACGCCACTTTATAACATTGGCCACATGTTTCCCATTGCCGATGATTGCATCCACAACTCTGTACTTGGAAAATATGTCGCCAGAGTTGAGCGTAAAATCAAACACAAATTAGCTGTTCGTCAAGGAGAATCCGCCTGCAAATATTTTCTCGCTCATGCAGACATTGAAGACACCGAACCAGCACCCATTGTTCGAGTTTTAGTCAAAGACATCTTGTCTGATTTAAAGCAAAACATCCAACCTGCTCTTCCAGCTGATAAAACTGATGAAATTATGATTATTGCATTAGCTACAGTACTAGAAGACCCCAAAATCCGCTATTGGGAAGTGTAAGTGCGAATTGTGGATGGGTGCTATAGCGTAAATTAACGGTTGCTTTAAATAGCGATGGAGACAGGTATTTAGGAACAGAATATTTCCACTATTCCACCAAATGCCAGCTTCAAAGGCTGTACAAAAAGACTCCATTCAATGTCAAGATGATGATCGTTAGTAAGTTGATTTTTCTTTTTTTATCATGCTTTGGTATCTAAAATGTAACTTAGCTTTCCTGTCTGTTGTCTCTGCTTTTATTGGCGCATCGAGAGACTACAAAAAAAGCAAGATCTACAAACACAAGATTGACGTGCTTGTTAAGGATACAACAGAACGATTAATGAAACAGGTATTTTTTTTTCATCTAGTACATCTAGTAGCCCAAGCCTAATTTAAATAAATGTTATTTTTAGTACGAAAACCATCTCAAGGATCCTATCCAATATCCTTCTGCTGCGATTTCTGTATCTCAAATACGATCGTCTCTTGTCGATGTTAATGACAGCAAAACCATCAAAGACTGGCACAGCGTCGTTGAAAAAATAGAATCACATCCACACATTAGAAAATCATTCCAGGAAGTTCGTGGCGATCCTGTGGAGTATTGGGAGTTGACCGTATAAATTAAAACTGTAGATAATAATCAAGGGGATGTTACACAAATTACACATGTATTTACTAAAAGATGAATTTCAAAAAATTAGAAGAAAATACAAGTTTATTATTTATAAAGTGGTGGGTGTGAGTGTGAGTGTGATATAAGATTTCAAGATATAAATACAAGCTGCTGCCAAGGCATGGAGGGGGAAAAGATTAGACACGTTTCCAGCCATAGCCGCCTCGAGAAGGATAGCGTTCGTTCCAGCCTCTGTATGAAGATGAATCACGTCTGATCATGCACCATTGGATCAAACCGCCAACAACAGTAAGACCTAAGCAACCGCCAAGCATACCTCTTAGGGCGCTGTTTGCGGTTATTGCTGCATCAAGACTCTTTGCATGCAGCATTTGATTAACAATTTCCAAGAAACCGGTTTTAGCATAAACGTCGATACCACAGAAAATGGCAAAGGAGCCAATAAATGCCGTAGCAATGACGAACATGGGACGCTCCAAGAATGCCATCAGCACAATACCAATAACTATGAAGCAAACAATCAAGATGGCACGGCCCCAATTAGTCTGAATCAAACCATTTGTGTTCCATGATAATAACCACAACGCGAACAAATAACCGAGCAGTGCGCCAAGTAAATAAACAGCCAAAAAGAAACAGCAGCACAATAAACCACCGGCTAAAATACCAACTACAATGCTGACAACAAGCAAAATGGTGTCCGTGTTGCTTCCGTAGTCTGCTTTAGCGTTCGTCAAGATGATATAGGAAATATTGGCACCACAATAGAAGCCAACGATAAACATGGTAAATTTTTGGAATACGCCTGGATTTGTGCTTAATACATGATTAATAATGGTATAAAAACATCCGGTTTACCTCCAAGGAAGCATAAATAGCCACCAGTGATAAATAGGATAACACTAAAAACGATGCCATGCACAGTTACAGAGTGCCCAGCAACTGATAAAATATGTAGGTTTAGTGTTTGGTTTTCAATTGATCTGAATCTCGAAACTTACAATTAATGGTTGCCCCACTCCCTGATACATCACCAATAGGTGCAGCAGTGACAAAATCACCAAGGAACGTAACTAGCAGCGCTAGTAGTGAATATATAAAAAGCGTCGAATTCTTTTTGCCTAGAGACATGTTATTTTTTTAAAAAAATAAAATATAAAAATAAAGTAATAATGGGTAATGAAAGAAAGAAAGGGATTAAACGGAAAGTTACAGCCTGTATTTATACAGAATATCATTTTTATTTGGCTAAAATTGGATCTGGTTTATTTATAAAACTTTCTTGGCGCCTTATCCGAAATGGGGTACTATTGTAATCACGTATCAGGCTTTATCAGCCACATTCAAGTGGTTTCTGTACTACGAAACCCGAGTTTGCTCAAAAAAAAAAAAAAAAAAAAAAAGTATTTAGCCTTATTGTTTATATCACACGTTGACAGAACTGGGTATCGCTTGGTTGGCTGGGCAAGGTAAGGGCAAGAAGAATAAAAGCTTGAGCTGCCTCAAGCCGATAAAAAAGGGCTAGCGAAAATGCCAAGGAGAAAAGTCTACTAATAACGGATGCAATAGCAAAATTGTTGAACATCACTCATCGAACTGCGCCTACCCGAGGCACGATAAAAGATGAGGTATCAAATCTTGGGTATTATAATTATAAACTCCCATCCATCAGTATAAATGTCAAGGTACGGCAACTGGGCACATAGAAAAGCATAGGCTGCATAATACTGAATGCGTCCAGAGTATATCTGCCACGTTCAAAGTAATCGCAGTTACAGAAATTATCTTCAGCCACTAAAATTTAGTAATCCCCCAGGCACACTAAGCTACAGTATGTACTTCATTTAGCATGTACAAATACTAATATGCAAGGTTTAAAATGTAATTTTCAGAAGGAGAGTTCCACCGTAGAAAATGGAGTATTTACAACAATATTATACGATACAAGTGGATTAAAGTATTGACATGGCCGAGTAAACATAAACATGCATGCGATTGAGCGATGCAAGAAACATTGGTTGCTTATTCAAGCTTGCATTAATAAAGCATAGCCGGTCCCTGTTTGCCGGCGAAGCCACCCATCATTGTGGTTTTTTTTTTTTTTTTTTTGAGAATCAAGATTTTTCATTTTGACATTTCTTTACAATAATGGTTGCAGCAGCAGTTGTCGAAACTAAAAAACGTAAGCGCTCTCATGCTGATAAAAGAGCCAGCAAAAAGCAGCAAGAAGTAAGAAAGGGTGAGGGTAAGCCAGCCAAAGAAGATGATGTTGATGAAGACGTCGAGCAAGAAATGCCTGCTGAAGGTACACACATATAGGAAAGCTGTCTAAACACGCACTAACATGTTTAATATAGCTGCTGAAGAAGTCATTAACTTTGATTTCGAAAGCCTTGATTGTAGTGAAAATACCAAGAAGGCTGTCAAAGATATGGGCTTTACTCAAATGACTGAAGTCCAGGCCAAAACCATCCCTCCTCTCTTGAAAGGTAGAGATGTTTTGGGAGCTGCCAAGACTGGATCGGGCAAGACAGTTGCATTTATGATTCCTGCCATTGAGCTATTGCTTCGCAACAATTTTAAGCCTAGAAATGGTACTGGTGTGATTATTGTTTCTCCCACTCGTGAATTAGCTATTCAAATATACGGCGTTGCAGAGGAATTATGTAAGTACCATAATCAAATCACTCATGGCCTTGTTATCGGTGGATCCAACAGAAAGGCAGAGACAGACAAATTGGTGAAGGGAGTAAACTTGTTGGTTGCTACACCTGGCAGGCTTTTGGATCATTTACAAAACTCACAAGGATTTGTGTTCAAAAACCTGCAGACACTGGTGATTGATGAAGCTGATCGTATTTTGGACATTGGTTTTGAGGAAGAGATGAAGCAGATTGTAAAAATTTTACCCAAAGAGCGTCAAAGCATGCTTTTCTCTGCCACACAAACTACCAAAGTGTCGGATCTTGCTCGCATATCACTCAAGGCTGGACCTCTTTACATTAACGTCGATGAGAAGAAGGAAGCGTCAACAGCAGATGGATTGGAACAAGGCTTTGTCGTAGTCGAAGCAGATAAAAAGTTCTTGCTACTGTTTACTTTTCTTCGCAAGAACCAAAAGAAGAAAGTTATTGTCTTCTTCTCCAACTGCAACGCTGTCAAGTACTATTCCGAACTTTTAAATTATATCGATGTGCCAGTATTGGAGCTACACGGCCGCCAAAAGCAGCAAAAGCGTACATCCACCTTTTTTGAATTCTCGCAGGCAGAACGTGGTATCTTGTTGTGTACAGATGTTGCTGCTAGAGGTCTAGATATCCCCGCTGTCGATTGGATTGTTCAATATGATCCTCCAGATGATACTCGTGACTACATTCACCGTGTTGGAAGAACTGCTCGCGCTGGCGGAAAGGGTAAGGGGTTATTATTTTTACTGCCAAGTGAAGCTGGCCTCTTGAAATTCCTTAAAGAGGCCAAAGTTCCTTTGAACGAATATCAATTTCCTGATAACAAAATTACCAATGTACAGAGCCAGGTAAATTGAGACAAGGCTCCCTTCTTTAAATTGGTTTTTGGATGTTTGCTAACACAATCTTTCTTGAATAGCTCGAGAAACTAATCGAAAAGAACTTTTATCTCAACCAATCTGCTCGTGATGCTTTTAGATCTTACTTGCAAGCCTATGCTACATATCATCTAAAACACATTTTCAATGTTGATAATCTTGATCTCACAAAGATTGCTAAATCGTTTGGTTTCAAGGTCCCTCCAAAAGTCAATTTGGCAATCTCTAGTTCTAAATAATTTGCATTGCTTTCCTTGTCATTTGTTTCAGGAAAATGAGAAAAAGTTTCAAATTACTGAGAAGGTATATTTTGTCACTTTGATAAATTGAATGTCCTGTAACCAATAAATAAATGTCACTAATAGACCAATTCATGTATTAAACCGATTTTCATCTGCTTTTGTTTACCTATTTTCTTTATGCATACATTATGTCTAATAATTTTGTCCTTTTGAAATATGAGAAATGTCACTAAAAAAGTTGATATAACTACAGAATGTTCGTCTCTACTTTGGACTTTGAAAATTAGAACTTGAAAAAGTATGGTTTGTCTAGAAAGCAGTATAAAGTTGCCAGAGAAAGCTTTGCTGCAAAAGGCTTTGTTTTTTCTAGCGCTTTCTTATACCTTCAGTTGATCTGGCGTCTTCCAGTGTGGAAGGTCTTGTCAGACAAGTACCAAGCTGGGTTCTCTATATCCAGTTGCACAGTAGAACAGCTAGTCAAACCTGTGCTATCTTTTCCATAATATTGAAATGGTTCAAAAAGTGCGCGTCTTTGTAAAGCTTTAGCGCCTGTTTTTTTTTTTTTTGGTCTAAGCGATTTTCAGTGTGTTGTTATTTGTCAGAAAAAAAGCAGAAACAGTAAGAAAACAATTTTCAGCGATCACAAAACACAAAAAAGTAATGCATTAGACTAGAAGGCATCTTTTTATTATATATTTGCATAGCTTTGGAGTAAGTTTTTGCACTTTTTAAGTGGACATCAAATCAAGGTAGCGGCTTTTCTAACTTTTTTCAGAGGAGTATTTTTCAAAATCGGAGCGTGAGATCGTCAGACCAGGTTCAGACATGCAAGTACTACCATTGGAAAGCCAAGGAGCACACCATTTAAATAAATTAGGCCTCAATTGTTTTTCTTTTGAACTGGGCAAGCTATGGCTTCTCAAAGCTAATGCTTTCTTCAAAAAACACCATTTATCTTTAATAGCGGATATTAAACACTTCCAAAATCAGGAAAAACAAATTCTTTCAGAAACTCCATTTGGACAATTCGAAACCAAAATTACTCTTTTGAGGCAAAACATCATCCTCTGATACTATGCGTATCATGGCTATCAGTCTATGATATTAGCTGTATTTTTGGGCGCTCTACACCATGGTATCATTTCATAATCTCAGTATGCTTATGGAAGAAATTCTGCAGAGAAAACCTTGAAAACAGATTGAGAGGGAAAAGTCAACATTTTGCTTAATCAGAGCGTATTTTCAGTCTTTCAGATCAAGGAATGGTCTTTTACGATCATTTTCCTCTAATATATGCCCTAGTAAAAAGTTGCGTTTTTGATGTCAAAATCGAGGATAATGCGTAATCGATGATTCTGCATATGTGGATACAAGGAAAAAATCGAAAAAATCCGTCATTTTGCATCGAAAAAAAAATCATGCTTAAATTGCACCAAAATCATGTCTAATATAGTCTTTTCCCAACGGATACAATTTTTGGTGTTTTCAAGGCACTTTTGATGATAAAATTCAATCAAAAAAATGGCACACGAAGCTAAAGTTCTTGCTTCAAGCTGTAAAAAACATCTATCTGGAGATGATATCACGTCAATATCAAGTCTAGTACACGACACAACTCTATAAAGTAAGTATTTTCGATGCCACAAGTATACCTTTCTTCATAGTAATATGATAAAACAGGTGTGGCTCATCGGGTTGGAAGCAAAAGAGAATAGTTAATGAATACAATGTTTTGCTGCAATAATACCTTGTTATTTATGAATAATTCATCAGTTGCTAATTACTAGTGACAGAGAAACCCTATTACCGTTGATGCTTATAACAATGCTTAATGTCAGCTCAAGAGTTCCTTTTTTTGTGATATTATGCTAAGCATGCAAAATAGAAAGTAAAGTACATGTTAGGATTGAGGTCGAGGGTAATTTTACCAACAAAAGATAAGCTTCATAATAAGCTTCTGGTAGATTTCAACTTCCAGGTTCCAGGTTCCAAGCTCCAGGCACTGTACTGTATACCGTACTAAATATAAATGCTTACTAAAAAAAATTACTCTACATCTACAAGCTAGACAGCGAAACGCATCAACTTGCTGTCCGTAACAAGAATGCCGCCAAAAAAGTAAATAAACTGGGAACATTTGCTTAAATAAGCAGATTTTGCAAATTATTACACTACGCAATCCTTTTTGTCCGGCCAGCAAGTATAAAAAGTCAGGCCGACTTAAAATATGTCAATTTTGAGTCGGGTGTGATTGTGTGCGAAAAATATGTTTTTGGTTAATGTCCCTGATCGAGAAAATAGGTTGTCGCTCGACAAGAAAATAGAGTGTCTTTGTCCTCTTTGTGAGCGACAAATCATTTTCATGGCAAACGACACTTTATTTCTGAGGCAACGAATATTCTTAATTCTGGGTCAGCGATACCAAATTTGCCGACAAAATATACCGGAAATAGTGTACATCTTACTAACAAGGTGGTGATTGGTGGGTCAGATTACGGTGCGGGGACGACGGATTCACTTTACATGTTGGAACCAGCCCTGTATTAAAAAAAAAAAAACCGCAAGCTCTTTTTCTACTTATACTAATGTCATCTAAATTCTTGTTTTCTAAGCTTCCTAAACCCTTGTTGGGTATCAACAGAAGCATGATGGTAAAGGAAGCGATAAATGGCAAAACCACAATAGAGAGAAAACTAACATATTTTGCCATTTTTAGTACCGTCGTAGCCTTGCTACGGCAACTAACATGCTTCCTACTCTACGCAAAACCATTCTGCCTAATGGATTTACTGTTGCTACTGAAGAGAATCCTGCATCTCAAACAGCGACTGTTGGGGTTTGGATTGATGCAGGCTCTCGTGCAGAAAATGAAAAGAACAATGGCGCTGCTCATTTCTTGGAGCACATGGCATTCAAGGTAGGCTTTTGTGCTAGTATTTTTTTTTTTTTTGGTTTTTGTTTGACTGACATCTACTGCAGGGCACTAAATCCAGAACTCAAAGAGATTTAGAGCTTCAGATTGAGAATATGGGAGGACATTTAAACGCATACACCTCTCGCGAACAAACAGTGTATTATGCTAAAGCATTCAAGTACGATGTACCTCAAGCAGTTGAGATTCTCTCCGACATTCTGCAGCACTCGACCTTGGATCCTGGCGCGATTGAAAGAGAGCGTGATGTTATCCTCAGAGAGCAAGAGGAGGTCGAGAAGCAAATGGAGGAAGTTGTATTTGATCATCTGCACGCAGCGGCATTCAAGGATGAACCATTGGGATTGACGATTTTGGGCCCCAAGGAAAACATTCAATCACTCACAAGAGACGACCTCTCCAATTATATCAAAGCCAACTATACCGGCGAGCGAATGATATTGGTTGGTTCTGGTGGCATTGACCATGATGCGCTGGTTCGACTTGCTGAAACTCATTTTGGCCGTTTGCCAAACAAACTAGATGCCTCGACGAGCAAAAGTGCCATGAAAAAGGCAGTGTTCACAGGCGCGGACTTTAGAATCGACAATGGCAATGCTCAGAAGGCGCACATCGCAGTGGCAGTAGAAGGAGCCAGCTGGACCTCGCCCGATTACTTTCCCTTGTTGGTCATGCAATCTATTATTGGATCCTGGGATCGCTCGTTGGGAGCTACTGGCCATATGGACTCACGCTTATCGTCCGTTTTACACAACAAGCAATTGGCCAATTCTTTCATGTCATTCAACACATCGTACAAAGACACTGGTCTCTGGGGCATCTACCTGATAACAGAAGACATGGAGCGCATTGACGAACTGCTTAAATCCACCAAGAACGAATGGAGCCGCTTATCAACCTCCGTAACAGACGAAGAAGTCCAACGCGCTAAACAACAATTGAAAGCTGGTCTGTTGTTAAGTTTAGATGGAAGCACACCTATTGCAGAAGACATTGGCCGACAATTATTGACTTCTGGCGATCGCATGTCACCAAAGCAGGTTGAGGAACTAGTCGCCAAGGTGAGAGTTGAAGATGTGCGACGAGTGGCTCGAGATTATTTGCAGCGCGATGCAGCTGTTGTTGGTATTGGTGCCGTTGATAAAATGCCAAACTTTAATCATATATAAAAAGCTTAAATAAAATACTCTAATATGTAGACTATGTAATAAACATGCGTCCGGTTCAAACCTTGTTAATGGTTCAACTACGGTACAACTTTATGCCAGAAACCGCAGCTCGATCTTGGGAGCTCCAAAATGAACAAATATGTGTACTGTCCATATGCATACATTGCTTTTCGAACGAAACGCTTGCCTGGCTGAACTAGAGCTGATTTTTGTCCACAACAAGACTGTTTGTGCGTCGTTTTCTGGTTTGCAGTGCTATTGTCCGTGCTTTCCCTGACCTTGCGCATAACTCGTCTCTTTAGCATCTATATATATCCAATTTGTAATACATTGAGGGTGCTGGCGTCTTTGCTCTGGTTCTTGTGCCAAAGACCAACAAGCATTTGAAATCTATTGTTATCAAAGACAACAATGGAAGTTGTGTATATTTATATACATTTGCACGTTTTGCAATGAATTTTAATTTAACACAATTACAGATTTTCCTTGATGGCTGTCGAAGTTTGACATATCATCAAAAATATAGTGCTGCCACTAGTTTTTTCTCGCCTACGACAGAGAGCCGTGATTATAGTTGGAACAAAGAACAGATGGCGCAGAGATTTCAACGTGAATTGTATCTGCCATCAGACAAAAAGAGATTATCTAGATTTTGCAACCTCATTCGTCTTGTTATCGGGTGGTGTATAGTGGTATTGTATTTCTCGTAAACAAATACCATTTGCGCATACAAAACCCTTTGCCATCAAGCACTTGATGACGATCAAAGCTCACAAAATGAATGTGATACCAACTACTATTTATTCAGTTGTGCAACAAAGAGAAAGCAGCAGCTCTTTCAGACGCCATAACTTGATAAGAATTGACGTTGTTGCACAAATTCATGAAGCAATGCACTGACAATGTCTTTGGTGAACAAAACAATACTGGTTTACGGATAGCCAAACATTAATTGTGTTGCTATGAATTGAGAATATATACATATATATATGTGTGTGTGTGTGCAGTTCCCACGGTCCTTTTTTCAGTAATTTATTCATACACATGTCAGAAAGGTATCCTACAAATGCAGTAGCATTTAATACAATGGAGCCAAAAGTAACTAGTGCTCAATCAAACGCATCACAAAAGGGGGCCATCTATTCTAACCCCTCAGAACAATTTCCTGCTACTGAAGAAACATCCATTCCTGGATCATCAGAAGCAGAAGCACCGATGGTGCCATCCACCACAGTGACAGCTGTGGAGGCTACGCTTGCCGAAGTGACTCAAAGTCCGTCCTATGCCACGACAACTCAAGTCTCCACTGCTAATATAGATGCCGCCACTACTGGGGACACCCAAATCCACGCCGCCACTACACATGCACCTAAAATCGATCATCAACAAATGGCCCCAAGCTGCCAACCAACGGCTGGTATTCAGAGTATTGTTTCGAATCCAATGCCAATAACGACCGAAACTTCAATAACTCCTGCTACTTTTCTTATCAACAATCCAGTCTCGACACCGCTTTGTATCTCAAACAGTTTTGCAGCAACCACTTCTTCTAATGCTTGTTTATCCACATCAGAAGAAGCTGCAGCTGCTAAAGTCGCTGTGGGCCAGATGGCCGCTATTGTAGTAGCCCTACTGGGAGTGTTCGGTATTTTTGTTGCATGTATCCTAGTTAAGAAGCGCAAGCGAACCAAAAAAAAAAAAAAAAAGGAACAGTATCACCCGTTTTTCTACATGAATGAACCCACGGACCAACAAGAGACAAGCCTAAGCAGCGAAACGTTTGTTCATCGCAGCAACGAAGCACTGTGTCAATTTTATGAAAATGAGCGGCCTGCACCCAATCAAACAAGCGATTTGAGCGAAAATGTGTGTGATGGCAACGTATTTTACAACAACAGCACATCCTATCACCGCAGTAATAGTGTCGTGAGCCATCATGAGATCCATAAAGCATTGACAGTGATCACAAGTCCTGCGGAATCGCATCAGCGTCACACGACCTCGCTTCTTGGTAAAGCAAACATGGATCCTATTATGACTGTTGAGGTAAATTTATTACATGCTTTTTGATGTCAGGGTATAATGTGGTCACCCATGTGTGGTAGACTACTACGTCGCTGCATCCTCATAATAAGCAAACTGGAGGCAGTGAATTGAACAAGCAACGATTGTCTACAGACGCTGACGCTGTCGCTGACAGCTATACTCTGTCAGCAATGCGACTATTTCACTCCTGTGCCAGCAGAAACACGGTCATGGCAGCACAATCTATGTCTCCTGCGAGTCCTTTCGCAAGCAGCAGCGTGAGGCAGCAGTACTGGCCGTCGTTGCATGATTCAATATTTTGGGCCAGTCAAGGTAACTGCAGTGCGGACGTTTTTAGTATGTACAATTCAATCTCTACCAACGAATCAAGAAGCACGATTCTCGCGCCATCGTCGACAAGAAAGCTCGCTGGATTCGCATTTTCCGTCTCATAACATGTCATTTGGGAGGATAATTTGAGTTGAGAAAATTGTACATGTAGTATATCAATAAAAATTGAAAAAAGGGAGATGAAATCGAACTCTATTACAATGAAAAATGCGTGGAGAATTAGAGAGGAGAGGGTAAGGGGCGCCTCCTGCAAAATGTAGATTAATGTGAAATTTAATCTTTGTTCTTCTTGCGTAAAATAAAAGTAATTCAACCTACAATAATGCAGCAAGATCTACAAGACCAGGAAAAGGTGAAAACAGTTGTCAACGGACTATTTGATCAAGTTACAGACTTGGTAAACGAGTCAAAGCAATGGCCAGTGATTTATAGGCACAGCTACAGTACATTTTTTCAACGGTCAAGCACACACGCTGCAGATCAAGTCACTTTTGATCAATTACGTTCATTTGCTCCATCTCAATCACAGCTTCAATGAAACCAAATACATAACGCAACTGACAGATGCCATTTTGTTGCGAAAAATAAATGATGAAGCAGACTTGATTTGGCTCGGTTTTAAAACGCTCGTGCCTTGTTCCAATCGAGAATTCGTTGAGCTAGTAGCTACTCGAAAGCATGGCAGGTCCTTCATGGCAGTGAGTCAGCCTTTCGAATACCACAGCAAAAAAGAAAGGGCCATGTGCGTGGTGCTTATAAAGCTTGGGAGTTGGTCAATGAAATCGAAAATGAAAAGGGAGAGAAGATGGTCGAATGGACCTGTTTCCAACATTCATCAGTAGGTGGGTTAATACCTAGTTTCATATCTGATTTGATTACAGCCATTTATGTTAAATGCATTATTAAATATAAATAGGAAAGAAATGGTATTAATTTTATAAATATATAGAAAATAAAGAAAGCTACGCATCCCTATGCGGTTGCTGGTAGTATGTTGGTATTAAGTTGGCTGTGTTTGTTGTAGTGGTATTTCCATTTGCAGTTATATTGTTGTTACTACTAGGCAAATCTCCCCATCTCATTCTGTACATTTCCAGCATATTCTCAAGCTCTTGCACTCGCTGCTGATACTGGTTGACTTTGCCATGTAATAGTCGTATATGGTCCACTGATTTGCGCAGTATGGTCCCCTTGTTGTTTTTGCTAGCGTCTCGTTCGGGTAAGAGAGTGGATAGTTCAAATATACGTTCGTTGATGTTATCTCTTCTTCTGCGTTCAACTGCATTATGTGATTCTCGTCTTCTTCTCTTTTTCTCAAACATTTGTTGCATGCTTGATAGAAACAATAATAATAATAATAAAAAAAAAAAGTGTTACTACCCTCTCCTATTTATCACGTGTATGTGATTCTTTTGCGTTCTGATTGAAATGCATGAATGTGTATGTATGGGTAGTAGTACTTACTGTCTCTGTTGTAGTTCCTCATCAATATGGTCAATGGATGAAGGAGACACGTTGGACTTGGCATTGTAGTCTACATTTGTCGCTGGAGCTCCATTTGCCGTTGTTTGATAGTACATGTCTTTTTGATTGCTACTGTTGTTATTGTTTGTCATTTGTTTGTAACCAGGTGTGGGTGTTGTATCATAATTCATGTTTCCCGGCTATTATAAGACATAAGACAAGATCAGTCTTTTTGATTTCGATACGAAACAACATTTATACACTATATAGTACCTGCGTTTGTCTGTGCGAATAAGAATATAGGAGTAAATAAGAATGTCGAATGAAAAGAAAGAGAGAAAGAAAGAGGAAAAAAGAGAAAGTGGTACTTTATTATTTTATATTGAAATGACGTTGTTGCTATTGTGATACATTTGATGTTGGTTCACGAGAAAATTCATAATATCTAAATCGAACAATTCCTTCTTCTTCCTCTCTATCACTATCTTGAGTTTTTCTTATAAAGAACCCCAACGACCTCATTTTGGCTTCAAAATGATTCACTTCTTGCCAATGGGTTTCTCTCAATGGAATCATAAAGTAAAAGTCCTTCTTCAGCAGCTTTTCAACAGCCATCGGAAGGTGCTCGGCATGTTCCATCTCATAGAGCAGATCGCTGGCAATGACAACGTCAAACTTTTGATTATGCCATTCATCACATTCACCTTTGGCTACCTTGATAAAGTCGAGTTTGGAAACTTTGGCTCGAGATTGATTCAATTCAACATTGTACGCCACGTTCTCGAGCACACGAGGATGATAATCTGTCACATGGACCTCGCTAGCTCCCAAGTGATCACATATCAAACCTACCATTCCTGTACCTGTGCCTAATTCAAGTACACGGCAATCGGAAATGTCGGGTATAATATTTTGTTGTAGCAGCTTCCTGTAAGAATCCCCATTGTGAATATCTCATTATGATATAATTAGAAAAGAAAAAAGAACCCTTACTTCGCCATCATAGGTGCTGCTCCCCATGTTTTAGCCCCAAGACCATTGCCAATATAGCCTGGCTCATGGAGAGGAACAAGTAGCTCTTGTCGTACACCATCAGAATTCAGGTACGGAATGTGCCACGTGCGGGTAATTGCGCCTGCAGCTTAGTTAAACGTATATTGATTGGTTAATCAGGCAACAGAAAATATTGTTTGTTATCAAACCTTGTCTGCCAGACATGTGTGCAATTAACCGACCAGCCTTATTAATTCTCTCATCATCCTTGCCATCCTCAAATAGCATCTCTGAAGAGATAAGCTTCACCAAGATGAAATTAGAATATTTTCTGGCTGTTTTGATATCGTTGGGATGAACAATGTATTGTTTATACTCTTCTTCTTCAATTTCATCATGGTCTATATCTCCAAAACTCATAAAAAGGTGAGCAGAGAGTCCTATCAACTCTTCAAGCGCATCCAACAGACGATCAATGTAATCTCTTGCTGTATTGCCTTTCGTTTTTGCAGAAGATATGGCTAAATTTGAAAGATCTTCGATTCGTTCTAACAAAATATCCGGATTTGTTATCTTGATCGTTGCCATGGAGATTGAATACGGTTGCTGATATTGATCTTGATTCTGGTGGTGAAACGACTAGTGCTAAGAAATAAAGAAAAATAAAGGGACGAAAATATTCTCTTCATCGTCAAGACGGAGTAAGGACGAAGAAAGCTATTTGCGGCGCTTCAAGGGACTCGTCTATTGTCGATTGGCAATTTTGACGGTTTCTGTCGCTCAAACAAACATTGATCTACACTTCGATCGTAAATAGTAAATAAACGCGAAATAAACAAATACTCTAATTCGATTAGTACAAATTTGCAGCTTCATTGATCTTAAGCTTTGATCAGCAGAAATCAAATGTCTTGAAAAATGTATTCTACCAGACATGCCCTGGTATGTTTTAGAAGGTATATTGGTCATTTAGTTTGCTTTCAAGGATCCTCTTCTTTGATGTATCGGTATCTATATAAGATAACTACGTTTGCAAAAGGTTCTAGTAGAAAATATTTGATTTTGTGCATTTAAACAAATCGAATGCATATTGTGTTTGCTATGCATCTAAAATGATATCATATTTTATAATGCTAATATTAAGCCTGTGTCATACTAACGAGTTTTACATAATGTTCTGTATTGAGACTAATGAATACAAGGAATCTTGTTGATATGTCAAGCCAAGGCAATCTTCTGTTGAATAATATATTCATTAGCAGCAAAATAGCACAGTTGGGTCTTCTCAAAATATTAACTTTCGCACAATAACAATTTTTCGACTTCATTACTACTCAAATTCTCACATTTTCGACTCAAATTGCAAGCCCAGAGTTTGTTGGGGGGGGGCTCATTTAGACAGAATATTAAGTATAATACGATACAGAAATAATAATCAACTACTTGAGCAAACTATGCAGACCTTGAGATGTCCTCCCTAGAACAATTGAAAATACCAAAGAATGATATTACACACTGGATAGGGTTTGAATATTATATCATTTTAAGCATTGAAACAATTAATGGACATATGGCAAAAGGGAAGGATGCAAACAAAGCAGCCGCATACATAACAGTTGGCGGGAACAAAGTAGCCATCATCCTTTTATCGAATCTCACGTTTATCAGTTCCAAATACTGCCGCCGTGAATGCCAGCAACATCGTTCTACGAGCATAATTTATGGAATATGCCGTATGTTATTCTAGTCGAACCATCTGGATCGCACCGGTGTTAATTTCTGCGCCGCCTAGAGCACTTTCGGCATTAGTTAATCTAACTATTCGTATGGTAGCTTTTGTGCTCCCCATCAACTTTTAAGGTCTTCAATCTATGCTCGCTTCAGTGCTCAAACAACAACCAATAACCAAGCCGTGCTGGTCACCAAAACCTTCACCTCCTTGTTATGTGTCAGGTTGTTTTTTTTCCTACTTCTTTCTTCTTTTCCTTTGCTTTTTTAAATTTATTTAATGTCTACTAGTGCATCTGTACTTTCTGATTCTAAGAATAAAAAGGTCGATCCAGCACATCCAACACAAGATCCTTTTTCTTCGCCAGAAGAATCTTCAAATGTAAACAACTGTTTCTGCTGTGGTGTTTTCTTGGTTCCACTGGCTGCTCTAGGTGGCTTGATTGATCAAATTATGAGAAAAATATCCAGAATATTTCGCAGCAGCAATGATGATACCAACAACAAAGCATAAAAAGACACTACCTAATACTTTATTATACTAAAATACATTAATAATAAACCTACTTTTTTTTCTTTTTCTTTTTTTTTTTTTTTTTTTTTTTTTTTTTTTTTTTTTTTTTTTTTTTTTTTTTTTATCAACATCAATGATGAACCTTTGTTTTGAAAAAAAATTAAGACGATTTATACATTTTGGATGATTATATTACTATTTACTGTTGTTATCAATACAAGTCATTTTGTGCAGAATCAACACAAAATCCTTGATCATGCAAGATTTTGCTTCTAATCTTCTCAACCTTTTCCTTTGCTTCGGTTTCTTCACGTTGTGCAACCAAAATTTCTTCGACAGGAACCTGCCTTAAATTTATTTGGTCTTCCTTTTCCAGATCCTGGATCAACAAAAATTAAGTATACAGTATTTGGTCTTTTTATATTCGTACTGATGCTTACAATTTCGCCAAGTAGGACCACATTCTCACCACGAATCAAAAAGATACCTCTTGGAATGTCGCCATAACAATTACCCACATAGATTCGTTCGATTGTATCTTGCAAAACTAAATTTGCTATTTATTTTGCATTAATAAAATATGACCCATTCCAATTACCCCTTCAGAAAAAAGAAAGAAAGAAAAAAAGACTAACCGAATTGATCAAATGATCGCAGAGTGCCAATCAACTTGCGCCCATCTCTCAAAACAACCATCAACTTTTCTAGTGCACATTAAAAAAATCCATCTTTTGTTACGCGCGTTCGAAAATTTCGGTTTAAACAACTTACTGTCAATACTGTCAATAAGACCGGTTGACGTAGTGAAAAAGGGTCCACTAGAAATCTCCATACTCGAACGAAATCAAAAAAAATGTATTCAAGAAAATAGACGAGGTAGAAAAGAGACGAAAAATTAGTATCACTGTGCTGTAAACTGGTGTACATTTGAAGCTCTACGTGACTCGTCTTGGTATTAGAAATGGTCTTTGATGCTAAACGACAATACAGAGGTAGCCCAGTATTGTTTACGTAAGACTATGGATCACTTAGCTACTGATTTGGATATTTAATCAATACAACAGTTTACACAATAGGCTTTTCAGGAGCAGCGCACTCTCAGGTATGTATTTTATCCATGGAGATAGCCTCAGATAAAGGTTGGAACGAACTTGGGGTTATAAGCACTGGAACCCCTTCGAACGAGCTTAAATTTCATGCATCAAAATTGTAAAAAATAAATACGCTGATGACTATAAAGTGTGATATTACAGTCAATATTGAATCAATCAAGTTACATCAGCCCTTGGCAAATCAATTATCAATATTAGATTTGAATGGCTCATTGGTATCCAGAATGCGCAACAACAAACCCATGTACCCGTCAATGTATTTTATGGTGCAGCGGTAATATCTGTTGTATGGAAAAGGCAAACTTTCCTCAATTTTACCTGTAAGGCGATATGATATGAAGGTATCTGATGTTATAATTGGTTATTGCATACATCATACACTATCGTACGTGGAAGTGTCATAATATCATGTAAAGAAAAGAACTCCTTCCACATCTTTTACTGTTCACATTGGTTTATGCCATTTTGTAACCGTTTACTACATTAGTTCCTGTTTTCTTTTGTATCCGCACTGCACTTTTGCCTTCAGTTAGAGGGCATTGGTAATTTCAGGGTTAGTGAGCTTGTTGAATAAGCATGTAAACAGCCATTCGACCTCCAATATCTCCTCATAACTCTCTACATCTTTCAACATCCACATCGAGACTTATCATTCAAGGTGATCCATCGCTGAGGATCATATACGTCAAACATACATTTCGAAATCAAATCCTTACTTTACTTTTCTTTATGAATACCTGAACTCATTGTATCGATGGCTTGTAATTGATTGTATTACTGACTTATTGGCCTGAACCCTAAGGGTTGGCAAAAAAATGGTATTCATCTTATTTCAACGGCTATGTTCACTGCTCCCATTTTTCTTAAGTTTATCCTTTCCTATATCGATCTAGCCACCAAAAATACCTCTCTGAATCTGTATCATACTCACATCAAGCGAGCTGGTTGGTATGTTTATCATAATAATGATCGAGGGTTACTTGATCTAAAACCATTAAAGAGATTTGCTGCAACACTGAGATATCGCACTACGATAAATATTAAATAGTAATATATTTCATCCATGTAATTCTATATAATGTCTATGCGGATGTCTATGCGGAGGAGGAGGATGATGACAATGTGGTTGATGGCATGGCTGAGGCTTGCTGCGTATTAGTGGAGTTTGTCACCTTTAGAGGTTGAAGCGATTTTTGATTCATGTGAGATAAATAAGAGTTCCAAGCAATTCCAAAGCACGAATTAACAATAGGTCTATAATGAATGGGTATCAGTGAAAATGTGAATATGTTGACAAAAGGCCAGTAGCAGTAAGCGTTCATGAGTCCCTTGAAATAACTATTTTCGAATTTCATCTTGATTTCTGTCAATGTACGACCTTCTAATATGGAAATACCACTCATGAAAATAGCTAGGATGGCCGGTGAAAATAATGCTTGATCTATGCCAACTCTAACAAACGTTGCTATCTCAGAAAAAAAAAAGAAAGATCAGTCATCTGAACATTATAAAGACGAAAAATAAACAAACCTGCCCATTTGTTCTTAATTTTTACAGCGTTATTGATAAACCCAAACCAGCTGCCCACTAATGGACCATTGATGGCAGCTGCATAAATCATGATCCGAACAGAGCGACCGACATCATGGTTATCGAAGCCTTTTCTCTCTATAGCTTGTTGAGAAATGATGTCTCCCAGCGTCATCATGAAGGCTATGTGTCATAGAGAGTTGTCATTAGTCTTGCTCTTCATATTTGAAAATAGTACACTTACATGACTGCACCGCAAAGGTTCTAATGGGCTTGTTTATAATATTGTATTGATATTTTTGTATAATTGTATTCATTCAAGTAACTTATAAAGGAGAAAGAAAAGGGGAAAAGATTTAAATTATGAGGGGAAGGGGATAGGTACGGTATATGAGCTTTTTTTTAAAACCGAGAATCGTAAATGATCAATACCTGCGATAGGTTCTAAGCAAATACTTTACCCGGTGTAGTACTGCCAACAAATGATCTTAACCGCAACGAATTTGATGGCTGCTCATATTAATAGTCTTGTGTCTTATGTTGAAAAATCGGCTGTTGTGGTCTCATTCAGCATAGCCGAGCGCATAGTACCTTACTGTTGTGCGATGCACCGAAGCAGGGTGAAGTGTCTTTGTGGTCTAATCTCCTCAAACGATACAAAGAGTTCTAGGCAGTAGATACCAAGAGTCTCTGTTTATTGCAGTTCTATGATCTTTGCAAAGAGGCTGATATCATCAATCTTGAAATCTTTGTTTTCTTTCTCATGCTTAATCTCAAGAAGATAATGCACGATTATTCAAAGTAATCAATTACAACCTTTTCTATATGAATGATGTTGTTGATCTATGCAAAATAGCTCTTGATAATGATTCGTTCGCAGACTCATATAAAATGTGTGTCAGATGGTCTTAAATCGTTACGTAGTTAGTTAGTGTAGCGGATAGTCTAGAAAGCGATACTGGAATGTATAACGAATATTCAAGAGGCTAATAAGTTATCTTTAGATGATAATAGTGATGCCTTGTGCTCCAGTTCACTATGTCACGTGGGTTTATTATGTATACCACGCGCTATGAACACCTTGGTCCATCGGTATTACCACAAAATCATAATGAGACAATAGAACGCTCAGGTAGGAGGATTAGATCGGGTTATCATTTTTCGTCTTACAATACGTTTATATACAATGTAAAAAGAATTAAATGCCACAATCAATTCGAAGGAGATGACTGAACTTGGGCTCAAAGCTATTGTCTTCAATCCAAAAAATTAAGATTGCCCGCAGTGTAGAGACGCTCGAAACTAGTACCATACAAAGCAGCAGTTTCCTTTTTCTTTGGTCTTGTATTTTACAAAAAAAAAAACTAGAGCATTGAATAAATTTAGATTGACCACGGATTCTTTTGTTGATGCTGGAAGGTGGGGAGCAATTGACCGTCCTTTGCTTGTATGTGCAGTCTTACGATATTGATATCTCAAATTCTGCTTCCTCCAGTAAAAGCTTAAATTACTTTGGTCAAGTTGAGAACTATGTCAGGCTGAGAACTATGTCAAGTTTTTAAACACCATTATGCAGAAGAAAGACGACGCTAAAAGCTCACTTCCAAAAAAAATCTCTTGTATTCTCAATAAATTACAAAAAGTATCAAGCTGATTGTTTCTGGCTCTAGAAACTTTTCCCTATAAAGCTTTGATGATGCAAATTTATCAATGAAAGGATCAATTCCAAGAGCATCATCCTCCACTGAGCGAAAAATTGGGCTCATTAAAGAATTCTCTCGCCATCAATGTTATAAAATAGGCAAGACATGAAAATCCCGTTTACTTGATTTTTTATTCTAGGCAATAGTATCGTTTTTGATAAAGAGCATGCAATATAAAGCGACATAATGAGTGTGATCATAAAAAAGACATATAACTGTTGGTTGTTGACATGACGAAAAAAGCAGCTTAAATTGCTTTTTTTTTTATATATTGGATTGGTCTGCTACATGCAAAGGAGCGTTGATCGACAATATTTCTGTTGGGCTACTGCTACCAGCAGCAGGAGGGTGAGCTAGCACCTTCTGCTTTTGATGCTGAAACTTGACGTTGGAGTGAATGTGAGGGGGCTGTAGGTAAGAAAAATGTGTTGTTTGATGAACTGGTTGCTTATACATTGATGGTTCTGGTTGTGATGGCGGTGGTATTATGGGAGTAGGGAAAGCATAGTATTCTGTTACTGGGGCTTCTTTCTTTTCCATGGAGCTGCTGCTCTTGGCAGCAGGTCTCAAGTTGTTATTACTATAATGCTGTCGCTGTTGCTGAGGATACAAGTCATTGCTATAGGAGCTTACTGTTGGATAGTTATAAAACTGGGCACTGGTGCTATATTGTTGCATGGTATTGCTGTTGGGAGAGTACATCAAGGTGCCACTGTTATAATATGTATGACAGAGGTCTGATGGAGAATTATTATTACATATCGGTATGCTGCTGACTGGATGCGAATGAGTGGCAGATGCATTCATACTGCTGTCTTGCGAAAATTCCACTTTTGGCCTCGTGGATGCTTGTTCCTCTAAATAGGAGTCAGCAAATTTGGAAAGATGGCAAAAGTACATGGAGAAATCATTATGGTTAGCTGAATTACTATTCTGCGAAAACGAATTTTGGCTGGGCTGTGGCTGTTCGTTTATGCATTGCGAATACGACGTGTTACTCGGATCGTTAGACTTTGGTCTGTCTTGAGGCACAGATGGCTGTGGGCTGTGCTGTCTTTGGCGTACCTTATTTGTGCCATCAGCAAGATCAAATAGTCGCCGCTTGTCTGTTTTCGTTGCAGAGTTTATCATGTCGCTGTAATTTTTTGAAAAGAACCCAAGGTCATTTAGATTTTCGTTTGCGAACTGGGTGGGGTCAATGCCAAGCTGGGCAGCCAAAGTCTCAATGTTTTCTTGAAGCTGATCAATGTCGTCCGTAATCGCTTGAGCTGAGCGAGCGGTGGGCTGTGATGCAACATACGTAAGACTGGCTGGCTGCACTGTTCCAATGTCGACAATAGTTGAATAGGAACTCGCTACTGTTTTTTGCTTTCTATCTATTATAAAGGTTGGTAATTTGACAGCGTAGTATCTGATGAGATTAATACCTTGGCTAGCAAAATCAAATTTGCACGTATTATCAGGGGCTGTCTAACTGTTAAAAATACGAGGTAAAAAGTGGCACACGCTTGAATAATTTACCTTCCAAGTTTATTGCGGCCGGGCTCGTATCGTCATCTCCATCGCTTCCACTGCTGTTTCCACTGCTGTTGCCACTGCTGTTGCCACTATCGCTGCTAGCAGCACCGCCGTCGCTGCTTCCGAGAGCACTATCACTGCTATGGTCACGCGCAGAAACGTTGCATTTTGAAATTGATTTCGAAAGATGCTTCATGTTCATCTTGTAATTGTTCGGATCGGCTTGTGCTGGCTGATTGGAAGGTTCAGCTTGATCAAATTCAGCATTTTTGTTACTGGAGCTCATCAGCAAACAGTTGTCATTGGAAAATACAGCAGTGAGGAATTGCAAAATTTTGGAGATGACTTGTTGGTGTTTCTGGTGTTTCTCTCTGGAAGCCAAGGTTTCTTGCCAAATGATTTCGTTATCGCGATGCAAATTACAAAGATCGGCAGTGATGTTGACTTGGTGTTTTTTGATAGAAGATATCTCCCTTACCAAAGCTCCCAAATTGACAGGATCTGCATTAGCTTCTTGACGATCTCGATTTCGCTTTCGTGTAACTAGAATCAAGAGATCTGGCCGATTCTTTTGGAAATTCGGACTACTAAATTCCCACTCCTCAACATTCGGGTTCTTCTTGTCATGATGGAGATGGGGCACTTTGTGGAAATCATACATGTTTAGCTGGCGAACAAATGATGCAAATGTGTTGTGCTTATAAAAACGAGGTAGGATGAGCCTTGCAAATTCTTCATGGCTTTCAACTGATTGCGAGCTTAGTATAATGGAGACCTAGTCGAGATAATGTCTTTTTTTTTTCTTACCTAGAAACGAATTGCCTTCAACGGACCACCGAATAAATGGGTCTGTTGAGGGGTCTCCTACCATGCTATAAAAAAAACATCAGCACACATGCAACCATTGACCGCCAAGCTAATGCTTTTTTTTTTTTTTTTTTTTTTTTTTGTGTGTGCTCTGTTCTTTTAAAAGGACAACTTACTTGTAAAGCTTGTGTAGAAAGGCAGGGACGCTGCGCTGAGACGATATTTTATGAAGAAGATTAATGTAGTCGCTGCTGGTGCCAATTGCGGCACTTTTGTCTACATGTACTGATTGAGTCGCAGCAGGAGGCTGATATTTTTTTCGTTTGCTACTAGTGGATGGCTTGTTACTGGCACTAGCAGCAAGTTGAGCTGGGTTCAGGTCGGCTAGTCGCTCCTGGTTTGGGCCGTCGGTCGTAAAGGGTCTTTTTCTGGTAGAGATGCTGGCATTGGGGGATCCGCGCGAATTATGATCCATTATTTATACTCTGAAAATCTAACAAGGGATTGATAAAAAAAAAACGATCAATAACTACAACATGAAACCAGATGGAAAGAAAGAAAAAGAAAAAAAAAACGAGTTAAAAAGAAGAAAAAAAAATGAGTGAATGGGGCACGGTAAAGCAATGGCGTTTCGCAGAACGTTAAAGAAGTTTTATTTTTACCTGTGTAATTGTTCTCGAGAAAAGCTCTATTGTTGTTGCAAATGACAGTTACGCTTTTTTAACATACATGTGTGAAAATCAGTGAGTTTTTAGGCATGTACAAGTATTGTAACATCAAGAAAAAATGTCACTGTCGTGCTTTTTCATTTCTTTCAGTTACATTATACTAACTCACAATATTCTATACGTTGAGGTTTCAGGATTTCGTCTAATTTGTAAAAATGCAGATATAAAGAAAATGGTGGAAAGGGAAGCGGCAAAAATACGTTTGGCCTCATAAACTAGTGTCCTGTGTGGAACCAGTAAAAGCATTCTAAATCGGATTCTACAAAGGATCGAATCGATTTTGACAAAGCTGGATTCCAACTTGTCTAAAAGGCCAATTTAGGCAATATTCAATCCAATAGTCTATACTGTTCTATACAACAAAGTTGACACATGAGCAATACATAAATAGCATGAACTTGTCTTGAGTCACCCTACGCTGCAAAGTCTGAATGGTATTAGGCTGCAGCTTTTTTCTGTAAAAATTACAACCAAAAGGGCCCCGAGATCAAGAAATCACGTACGATATCTTGATCTCAATTTGCATAGGATAATTACGCAATGACTCCTTGAATTCATCCGGATCGTGGTCAAAGAAAGGCACGTATGAAAAAACGATTGATCGTCAACGACTAAAGCTGTTCAAGGAGAATGCTCTTATTTATTTTATTGCAGTATTAAGGCAAATCGGTAACAAACGCATCTCAATTAATGAATATCACAGGGCTCTACTCCTTCTGCTGCTGCTGCTGCCTGTTTTGAAGCAAAATAGGCCTTGCGCTTTTCCTCCATCCTTAAATGCTTTAAATATTTCCTGTGATATCTACCCTTCTTATGCTGCTCCCATTCTTTATCGCCATTAAGGACAAGTTGCTCTCCCGTCTCGGTCTTACATGTTTCGCACACATGCTTGTTCCAGGTTAGAATCTTGGTCTGTGTGCTATAATGCATGGTTAGTACGACGCTACAGATGACTTGGACGCAATGAAAATGCTTACTCTTTCACCTCTTGTTCCAGGGTCAGCATGGTGTTTGCAGTCTCGCTTAAGCTTTTTGGCTTTGGTAGAGGCTGGCCCATCTGGAATGCCTTTGCAATCTCGATGGCCTTCTCCTTTACATTTTTATCCCACGCTTCTAAATCTGCAATAATGTCAGCGCGATCATCATAATATAACGCGCTTGCCGTACTTACTCCCTGCATCCAGACAGTATACAATAACCTGGTCATCTTTTGAGTTCAGTGATGTCGGCAGTAGCTTGTTGCGGATCCATTTAATTTGCGATTTTGCATATTTTCTAGTCGCCGACTTCATACGCTCGGTGCATTCAAGCTTGATTTTCTCTAATTCAGCCGGACTCTTGCCCCCTTCCAAGGCCTCAAAGTAAGAGTCGAATTCCTTGTACCCTATGGCCTGCCATAGTCCTCGTTGATATTTTTCTAGTTCAATGCCGGGCATCTTGACCTGGCCCTGTACGACGCGGTTTCTCAGATCTTTAATTTCCTCGAATAAGCCTGTATCAATCATTTGATCAACTCTTGCATCTAGTCGAGGATTGAGTTTGGCAGGATCAGAATAAATCCAAAATACTAACGCTTGATATGTGGGTTGTAAGCCATGCATTTCGTACTGATCTTTCTGTGATTTAATAATCTCGCTTTGTGGGCGTCCAGTTTGATGGTAAATCTAACATTTAAATTAGACTTTGCTCGTCGAGAAATACAAAGGCCTACCCTCAAGCTGCGCAGTATTTTTCGACGATCCGAAGGATGCCATTTGTTTGCCATAATTGGATCCACTTTTTTTAAACGAGCGTACAGTTCACTTGTCTCCAACAAGTCAAATTCTGGAAATTGCAGATCACTATCTTCGGGCTCGCATGAAGCGCTGCGTTGGACACCTATAGTTGTATTGTTCCAGAGTAGAGATTGAATGTAGTAATTGGTGCCGCCCACCACTACAGGCAGTTCCTTTTTGCTGGATATTGATTCTATCTAGTCATCCGTAAGCATTGGGTACAGTGGCCAGAGTTTGCCTACCTTTTGCGAAGCATCATTGAGAAACGAAATAACCCTATACTCTTCCTCTGGCTCCAAAAAGTCCATGAGATGATGCTTGATTCCCTCTCGCTCTTCCATGGGCATTTTATTAGTAATAATGTCCAAGCCTTTGTAAACCTTCAGGAGAGACACAGTTGGATTTGGGCATTCTTTTGCACTCGATTCAACCTTACCTGTAAGGCATCGGCATTGATTACTTGGCCTGTCAGTGCTTTGCATAATTCAACCGCTAGTTTAGATTTTCCAATACCAGAACTCCCTACTACAGCTGCTATTTTCTTGATGGCTGCCATTTGCTCTTGAAAAAAAAGAAAAAAAAAAAAAAAAAAAAAGTGACGGTCTGACTCGACAATGGAAATTTGCAACAGAAATCTTTGGCATTATGCAGATCAAATTGCTTAACGAATTATGGGGATTTGATTCAACCAAAATATAATCAAAAGCTCGAAAGATGCAACAGAAGTTACTTTGAAAGTCTGAAGTTCATATACGTTTTTTTTTTTTTTGCTTTTCTAATAGGTACCTCACCCAATATTTGCTACAATCAATGGCCTCTGGTTCTCTCAAATCCCTTGAGTCACGACCAACATTAAGAAATAGTAATTTTTAGCGTTTTCATCCCAACGATATGTGAGAAAAATCAAGATATTGTCAAAGTGAAGGCCAAAAATTTGGTAAATGCTCTCGGAGCCACGCTTTGGGATCTATGGAAGACAATCCTTGACGGGTGAAAAACGATTGGATGATCTAGCCAAGGAGCTCAAGTTAATGAACAATGACAATCGCCACTTCCATAATGCTGATGGCATCATCTCTCACACGAAAAGCGGTATAGAGATTGGAATATTGGAAGCAACAGGCTGGATACTCCAGCACAATGACTCCAAAGAAACGCAAGACTACATCTAGGCTGGATACGGCCTTGTCGCTATACTGCACGCTGTTGGCCGAAAGTATCACTATGGCAACTTTGAGATATTCAAAGGAATCAGCTCCTTCTTCTTTCAGGCCACACGTTTGTATTTTCTCTTTTGTTTAAAAACATATCTACTAAAATTTTATTTTGTAGTACTTTTTTCTAGCAACAAAGATACCTTTATGCCACTAGCAAAGTCTATGTATCTTATTGTATTGGCTCAGTCAAAGTGCCCACGGATCCAAAGACATCAGAAGAAAAGCTGAGAACACTGGTTGATCTCTTTTGGCTCCTGACAGTAAGATATACTTGACTCATCCTTCGTATAGCATTTCATTCATCATCATGACTGATAATATTTGCTAGAGATCAATTGAAGAATCGTGCCAAGCAATCGAGGAGCTGGAACAATCACATATTGACAATTTGAAGAAGAAAATCAGAAAGTTGGAGGAACATGAAGAAGGAACAAGTCTGTGCGACAATTTCAAGATCAATGCTCTTATCAAGCTACCACAAATATACATCAAGAAATCGAGCAATATGCAAATCAACAGCTCTCCTATTAAACAGCCATTGTGCAGGAGCAAGAGGTATTTTCAAATGAATGATTGTTTAGGTTTGCTATTGTCCCATTTTCAAATGCAATAAAAATTCTTTATCAATACTAACGACATGTGCTTCAGATACCTGAAACTGAAAAACCATCTAATGGGCCACAATACAAAATTGTTTGAATATCATAATTTCAGAAATATCCGTTAGATATTAGACATCTGAATAAGCCCAAATATTTAGACAAGTCTATAGAACTGCATAAGTATTTAAGCTAAAAAATGGTTAGACGACAAAACCATCAAAATTTCAAAGCATCAAACTGCTTATATGAATAAGGCATTAATTTGTATGTATCCGTCAAATTATGCATTTACTCAATGAAAAATCATAGCAGGTACAGCAAATGACAATCTCCATTTTTGTAGCTTCGCATTTTACCTCTGTTGAGTTAAGTCAGCATATCTGATATCAAAGAAAGAATACACAGCCAGGACTCGATATAACAAACGGGTTGATGTACAAACATGTGTTTGGTATAGCGAGTTATACCCTATTAGAATTCGATACTCTACAGTACAGTGTCTGGAACCTGGAATCTACCAGAAGCTTAATATGAAGCTTAACTTTTGTTAGTAAAATTACCCTCAACCTCAATCCTACCCTGTACTTTATTTTTTACATGCTTGGCATAAGATCACAAAAAAGGAACTCTTGAGCTGACATTAAGCATTATTATAAGCATCAATGTTAATAGGGTTTCTCTGTCACTAGAACCTGAAAATCCAGAGTTCCTTTTGAAAAGGTAATTAGCAACTTATGAATTGTTCATAAATAACAAGGAGTTATTGCAGCAAACCATTGTATTCACTAATTATCCTTTTCTGGGTTCAACCTGATGAACCACACCTGTTTTATCATATTACTACGAAGAAAGGTATACTTGTGGCATCGAAAATACTTACTTTATAGAGTTGTGTCATGTACTAGACTTGATATTGACGTGATATCATCTCCAGATAGATGTTTTTTTACAGCTTAAAAGCAAGAACTTTAGCTTCGTGTGCCATTTTTTGATTGAATTTCATAATCAAAAGTGCCTTGAAAACACCAGAAATAGTATCCGTTGGGAAAAGACTATATTATATATGATTTTGGTGCAATTTGAGCATGATTTTTTTTTTCGATGCAAAATGACGGATTTTTTCGATTTTTTCCTTGTATCCACACTTGCAGAATCATCGATCACGCATTATCCTCGATTTTGACATCAAAAACGCAACTTTCTACTATGGCATATATTAGAGGAAAATGATCGTAAAAGACCATTCCTTGATCTGAAAGACTGAAAATGCGCTCTGATTAAGCAAAATGTTGACTTTTCCCTCTCAATCTGTTTTCAAGGTTTTCTCTGCAGGATTTCTTCCATAAGCATATTGAAATTATGAAATGATACCATCGTGAAGAGCGCTCAAGAATACAGCTAATATCATAGACTGATAGCCATTGTATGCATAGTATCAGAGGATGGTATTTTGCCTCAAAGGAGTAATTTTGGTTTCGAATTGTCCAAATGGAGTTTCTGAAAGAATTTGTTTTTCCTGATTTTGGAAGTGTTTAATCTCCGCTATTAAAGATAAATGGTGTTTTTTTTGAAGAAAACATTAGCTTTGAGAAGCCATAACTTGCCCAGTTCAAAAGAAAAACAATTGAAACCTAATTTTTTAACTGGTGTGCTTCTTGGCTTTCCAATGGTAGTACTTGCATGTCTGTACCTGGCCTGACGATCTCGCGTTCCGATTTTGAAAAATACTTCTCTGAAAAGAAGTCAGAAAAGCCGCAACCTTCATTTGATGTCAACTTAAAAAGTGCAAAAACTTACTCCAAAGCTATGCAAATATATAATCAAAAGATGCCTTCTAGTCTAATGCATTACTTTGCATTAATTTTTTTGTGCTTTGAGATCGCTGAAAATTGTTTTCTTACAGTTTTTGCTTTTTTTCTGACAAATAACAACACACTGAAAATCGCTTAGACCAAAAAAAAAAAAAAAAATTAAACCAGGCGCTAAAGCTTCTTGCTGGTCAAGAAATTTTTCTCTGCGCTGGTGGTATAGCATATTAGGCGATGTAATCTAACAACAAGATTCTTTGTAAAAAATCAGCCATAGATGGTTTTTTTTTCATTTTTCGCGTAAAGCTGCAGCTCTATGAAAAAGAAGAAAAAAAAAGTGTTGTTAGACGTTGGAAAACGACCTAAGTCTTTTACGAATTACATGGCAGGTATAAGAATAACAATCAACTGTTCCAGAGCATAGCGTCTTTCGGATACGCTCTTCATGGTGTATTAAATGCAGGCTGGTAACGGTCCTTCTTGGGTGATTCCAAGAAGAGAACACTTCATTTAAACAGTGCCTTTTGTATATGGCAAAGGGGTTTAATCTGCTTCTTTTCCGTGTATATTAAGGCAAGGTTGTTATCTTTATATCCCGTTGATAAAGACACAAAGCAATTATAGAAGGTATGGCAGATGATACATTTCTTTTGGCAATAGACATCTTACATGTTTACTACTTTTATAAATTACATGAGAGGGATTAGAGTAGCCATCAACTATTCCATAGTGTTTTATCACAAGTCTGTCCCACCTAATAACATTGCCCAAAAGCACCGAAATGGAGGAAGTAATGGACTCCTTGACTGAAACATTTCAAAAGGTAACCATTGCTCCTCCTCAAAAGTATAAAAAGTACGACCGGGATCAGATCAAACGATTTATTCGGTTGATTCAAGAAGAGGGACTTACAGTACCGAAATCAGCTGAACATTGGGGTTATTCTTCACAGCAGTGCGTACAAGCTTTTAAACGAGTTCAATGCTGGCTGTGGATCAGTACTGTCAGGTAGAGTCCAAAAACAAGTCAAGCGTTCCCCAAACAAGCTTTTCCTAGAGCATACAGCATTTTTGATCGGCTTATTGACACGAATCCTTCAATCACTCTTGAGGAAGCTAAACAAAATTTAAGTGAGCATTTTGATGGTCTTCAAGTGTCTCTGTCCGGTTTTTTTAAATCCGATTGAAGAATGTTGGTCCAAAGTCAAGAAAAATATCAGAAGAAATCCTCTTAATAAATCTGACATGCTTACACCACGTATTGCAGAAGTTTGTAAGTAGGTCACTGTTGCTGACTGTAATGACTGGATAAAACATGCTGAAACTTATTGGGAAAGGTGTCTTCAAAAGGAACTTGGCTTGAAATAACCAACATCTCAAAAAGCACCTAACAAACAGTAACAAAATACATAAAACAATAGAACAAGTCGTCTCAAATCGTCTAAAAAAAATTAAACATCGTCTAAACTTATCAAATGTGTCTCATGCTATCGAATGTCCCCATATGCACAGTCGACTGCAAATGCCTCTATCAGTCGATGATCCGCTATCATATTTATTGAATCATCTACCTTCAAAAAAACCACGGAATCCCCAGTAAGCCTTCCCTTGGCCGGTTCGTTGGCCTGAAATCTGCAGAATCATGCATGAAATGGATCATTTATTTCATGGACAAGTCCCTCCTTCTACCCCACAAGGTCCTGGTGCCTCTATGGTAAATTGGTTGCTCGTGTAAAAGTGTTAATGTCTCTTTGCTCTGTTCCTAAATCTCTCTATTTTTTTTTTTTTCTAAATACTTTTATACTTTTTTCTTTTTCCTTCTTGTCTTTTGGAAGGTTTTTCTTTCATATAAACTACGCGATCTGACTAGGGCAATGCAGCAGATGAAAAATGCTCTGTGCCCACAGTCATTTATTTATTTTTATTTAATAAAATTCTTCTTTGATCGTACAAGCGTATTCTCCTACTTAAAGCTATGTTACACACAACTTTGCGCCCATTAAAAAATACCAGGATAAAGCTTCTACAAAGCTTAAAAAGTTGAAAACACTCAAAAATAAACGAACCCAAAGTAAACAGTTTATTAACTACTTGTGACAATCAGAACATTATTAAAATCAAGCAAAAAGGTACAATTCTCAACTTTGAAACACTGTTTTTTTATGATATGACAGCTATGGAGTTCATCCCAAAATAAAAATGCCAATTTACCTCCGTCATAGGTACTGTATGTGCGTATAATTTAAGCATGTGCACAAACAAACATGTGAAATTACGTAATTGGTAAATGTATCTAATACAGTCAACCGTTTTGATCATCCCTACCAAGTCTATCAACAGTGAAGAATTAGGTACCGCTTAAATCTACGTTTTGGGCATACAAGTCATTTTTATTTTCTCTTAACAAAATAATTTCCTTGAATGAATCTCATAACTTGCAAAGCAAAGAATCAACAATGTATAAAATAAAATACTTTAGTTTTTGTAAATGATAGCAATATGTCTTTAGGTTCTCAGCTTTGCTTTTAGATTCAATAAATAGAATATCATCTTTGGTGTGTCTATCCTTGTTAATGCTGGCTCGGCTTGATTCAGCTCTAACAGAAGTTTGCTCTTGATAATATAGCCTTTAATTTTTTTCACAACTTTTCCTGGTACCTTGTCATCTCTATCAATATCATCTTCGATTCTTCTTTTTATGTTTTCTAATAACAGCTTCATCGATTCTACAGACATATTTTTTTGGGTCTGATTCCTTCAAATTGATAGACTAGAAAGTAAAAGACACAGCATTACTAGTAAAAAACCATACCCTATAGCTATCATTGGGTCTATTGGAGACTTGTCAAATGTATTGCATTAGAGAATTTGATGATACCGAATAGCATTCCTCAAACTTCAGAGCTATCTTTCTTTTTCTCTATACGGCCTTCGGTGTGCCAGGCATCCAAAATATTTCTGACAGTCGATGGGTTTTGCCCATATCTTTGAGCAGCTTCCGACTGACTGATAGCTCCTTCTATGCCATCTTGCTCAAAAATAACCTTTCTAATGTTAATCGGGATATCTCTGCGGGGGGGGGGAGGGTGGTTTTTTTTGTATTCATTCGATAAAATACGAGACATATTTAAAAAATGTGATTAGGTGATCATGAGAAATGTATAAAGGAAACTGTTCTCTCAATTAATATGGGCACGGTATGCTACGATAATGACTCGATAGTTACGATGGTTAAATAAACGTTTTTCATAATCTGGTATATGCATGTGAAGACCAAGATTCACACCAGATTTGGAGCTTACACAATCATCACGATTAATAAATATGCTGCATGTTGCACCAGCAGATTACTAGTGCACTAGGTGACCTATAAAATTAATTGTGTCTGATTTTGATGTAACATATTTCTGATCTACTGGTCCAATTGAAACATGGTATTTGCTTATGACACAGAAAAATCCGAGCTTGCAGGTGCCTATGTGGAGCCAAAAAATATACCTCTATTCCAAGATAGAGTCTATTAGGGTTTGTTGCCATATATGCTGAAAAGGGCATTCAAATTAGATAAACGAATGAGATTACTTTTAACAATCGGTCATATTCTCATACTATGTCATGTAAAACATAAATATATGCCTGCGGATGTCTCCTATGAGTATGTGTAGCGTAGTTACATGTAAAAGCACCCTAAAGTTTAAGAGTATGTACTGTAACATCATATTGCTTGCCCTTTGGTTAGAGTTCGGTGCAACTCCTATGATTACGGAAGAAATAATAACATAACGTGCACCCCATCATTGATTCCCGACCTTATCCGAATACCAAATACTGCAAAAGAAAAAAAAAAAAGAGAGAATTTGAAGATAAGCTAAATGGAGATTTTTCCAATTGATAGAGATCCAAAACTAGCACTTGATTGGATGGGTCCATCTCTTTGTGTTTGCATTTTTTTTCCATGAAATGACATGAATACGCTATCAAATGCTGAATACAATGGCAAATGTGCTGTACAGCTCGTGCATGTTGGTTATAGAAGAGAGGCAGAGTAGAAGCCAAAGAGACTGGATGCGCAAATGGCAATCAGCTTTTTATTTATTTTAGATGGGAAAAGCAACCCGTTATCTTATCACTCCACTCTCTTGTTGCCGGAACCACCACAGAAGCCCTGAACACCATGCAAAAATGGACATATCTTGTTCGCAATCTAAACGGTGCCATCTATTATCCGTCAGATCATGTATCAAGTTGTTTCATCCCCCCCTCCCTCAGCCATCAGCACTAGAACCAATCCCAAAACGAGAATAGAAGGGCATCCACTCTCACATGAATCAACTTTGGACGCTGAGCATGTGACCCTGTTCTCTTTTTCCAAAGATCAAAATTGGATGTTAGCTTGACGTTACACCTCGACAGCGAATCATTGGTCCTTGGAATAACAGATAAGAAATGCCTGTTGGAGCTGATCTCTAGCTTTGGAAGAAGAAAAAAAAAAAAAAAAAAATTTGTAATGTCAAACCAGTTTGAATCTGAATTACAAAATGAGGCACATGGTCTCAAGTGTCGCGCCAATTCTTGTATAACTGGCTGGGCATAATGGCTATATTTAGAAAAAAAAAAAAAAAAAAAAAAAGTATATAAATCCATCGCACATTCCTTTTTCCAGATTTTGTTCTGTTTTTTCTTTTTTCCACCAATTCCTTATATTTAATCAGTTTTGTAATTTTGAGCTTTTCTTCGATTTAACCCCCCCTCTAACGAAGAAGAAAGACAATCTTATAAACCAACGACCACGCCAATAGAAAACCATTACAACTCGAGAATTGGATACAAACAATACACAGCACAACAGTCCAAGCGTCAAATACCCTCCCCCCCACCTCTATTAATCTATTGTAATTTAAATGTCTCCTATTGAATTGGAAAACACTTCATGGGCCGGTGCAATTCCTCCTGCCCAAGGTCTGTATAACCCTGAATTGGAAAAGGACGCCTGTGGTGTCGGCTTCATGGTTCATGTCAAGGGCAAGCGCTCTCACAAAATTTTGTCTGAAGCCAGCCATATCCTTTGCAACATGACGCATCGTGGTGCCAGCGGTGCTGATATCAGAGATGGCGATGGTGCTGGCGTCATGCTCTCTATTCCACATCAGTTCTTTGTCAATGAGACTTCCCGCGAGTTGGGCATAACGCTGCCTGCTGAAGGCCAATACGCTGCCGGTAATCTTTTCATGAAGGGCGACCCTGAATCCGTCGCTGAAACCAAAAAGGTCTTTGAGCAACTTGCCGAAGCATTGCATTTAAAGGTTCTTGGCTGGCGTTCTGTCCCCAGAGACTCCACCATCATTGGCCCCGCTGCAAGATCAAAGGAGCCTGCAATTGAGCAGCCCTTTGTCGTGTTGGCCGATCAGTCCAAGCCCTTTGACGAGGCTTACTTTGAGCGCCAGCTCTATGTCCTGCGCAAGCACTCTACCCACACTCTCACCATGAAGAAATGGTTCTATGTGTGCTCTCTCTCCAATAAGAACATTGTATACAAGGGACAGCTCACTCCCAAGCAGGTGTACATGTATTTCCACGATCTGAATAACGTCCAGGTTACAACCCACTTTGCTCTCGTCCACTCTCGCTTCTCTACAAACACCTTTCCTTCCTGGGACCGTGCACAACCTATGCGTTGGTGTGCTCACAATGGTAATTTTTTCGTTTCTGATTATGTAATGCAATTTTTTCTAGTTTGGACTTTTATTTTTAACGCTATTTCCTCTTGTAGGCGAAATCAATACTGTCCGTGGCAATAAGAACTGGATGCGCTCCCGTGAAGGCGTGATGGCATCTGACAAATTTGGAGACGAACTGGAGCTGCTCTATCCCATCATCGAAGAGGGCGGTTCTGACTCTGCTGCCTTTGACAATGTACTGGAGCTGCTGGTCATTAATGGCGTATTAACCATGCCCGAGGCTGTCATGATGATGATTCCCGAAGCCTGGCAAAGCAACGACCAAATGAGCCCTGAAATGAAGGCCTTTTACAAGTGGGCTGCGTCTCTGATGGAGCCTTGGGATGGTCCTGCTCTTTTCACGTTTGCTGATGGTCGTTACTGCGGTGCCAATCTCGATCGCAACGGTCTTCGTCCCTGTCGCTACTATTTGACTTCAGATGATATCATGATCTGCGCCTCTGAAGTGGGTACAGTCTTCATCGACCCCGAGACCATTGTTGAAAAGGGTCGTCTCAAGCCTGGTCGTATGCTCTTGGTCGACACTGTGGAAGGTAAAATTGTCGATGATAAGCAGCTCAAGTTGCAGACTGCTGCCAAGCGTAACTTTATGGATTGGGTCATGAAGCAAAACATCGAGCTGAGCAATATCGTTGAAAAGGCCAATGCCGTGAAGCCTTTCTCTGCTGATTTGGACGACACCTCTGTCCAGACTGATCCCCGTCTCAAGGCCTTTGGTTACACTCTTGAGCAACTGAATCTGATCATGGTCCCCATGGCTTCTACCGGTAAAGAGCCCTTGGGTTCTATGGGTAACGACACTGCTCTCGCCTGTCTTGCTGAACAACCTCGTCTTATCTACGAATACTTTCGCGAGCTGTTTGCTCAAGTCACCAACCCTCCTATCGATCCTATCCGTGAAGAAATCGTCATGTCTTTGCAGTGCTATGTTGGCCCTGAAGGCAATATTCTTGAGATTGACGAAAACCAATGTCACCAGTTGGCCCTCTCTTCTCCCATTTTGTCTATGGAGGAGCTCTCTGCCATCAAAAACATGGATCAATTCTACCCTTCGTGGAAAGTGGCTACCATTGATATTACTTTTTCCAAATCTGAAGGCGTGCAAGGCTACGTTGATACTTTGGAGCGCGTTTGTAACGAAGTGTCCCAAGCTATCAAGGACAAGTACAAGGTGGTTGTTCTCTCTGACCGAGCTGTCAATGCCGATCGCGTTGCCATCTCATCTCTGATCGCTGCTGGCGGTGTTCACCACTACCTGGTCCGTAACAAGGAACGCAGCCGTATTGCGCTCATGGTCGAAACTGCTGAAGCCAGAGAAGTCCACCACTTTTGTGTCCTCCTCGGTTACGGTGTCGATGCCGTTTGTCCATATCTGTCTTTGGAGGCCATGATGAAGCTTCATCGTGAAAGAGCCGTGCACGAAGGCTTGACCCCTGAAAAGTTGATCTATAACTTCAAGAAGGGTATCGACAATGGTATCCACAAGGTCATGTCCAAGATGGGTATTTCTACTCTGGCTTCGTATAAGGGTGCTCAAATCTTTGAAGCTCTCGGTGTTGACGATTCTGTCATTTCTCGCTGTTTCTCTGGTACCGCATCTCGCATTAAGGGTGTCACTTTTGACATCTTTGCCTTGGATGCTTTGACTCTTCACGAAACTGGCTACCCTACCCGTAATATTGTCCAGCCTATCGGTCTTCCCGAATCTGGCGAATACCACTGGCGCGATGGCGGTGCTCCTCACATTGCTGAGCCTACTGGCATTGCCAACCTTCAAGATGCTGTCCGTAGAAAGAACCAGACTTCTTACGATGCCTACTCTCGCAACGCATACGAAGCCATCAAGAAATGCACTCTTCGTGGTATGCTCGACTTTGATTATGAAAACTCCAAAGAGATTCCTATCGAGCAGGTCGAATCCTGGGATAACATTGTCAAGCGTTTTGTAACTGGCGCCATGTCTTATGGTTCCATCTCCATGGAAGCACACTCATCGTTAGCTGTTGCTATGAACAAGCTTGGCGGCAAATCCAACACTGGTGAAGGCGGTGAAAAGCCTGAACGCTCTCTTCCTCTTGAGAACGGTGATTCTATGCGCTCTGCTATCAAGCAAGTTGCCTCTGGTCGTTTTGGTGTCACTAGCTTCTATCTCTCTGACTCTGAGGAATTGCAAATCAAGATGGCTCAAGGTGCCAAGCCTGGTGAGGGTGGTGAATTGGCCGGTGGTAAGGTCTCTGAAGAAATTGCGTCTACTCGTAAAACCACTCCTGGTATTGGCTTGATTTCTCCTCCTCCTCATCATGACATCTACTCTATTGAAGATCTCAAGCAATTGATCTATGACCTCAAATGTGCTAATCCTCGCTCCCGTGTGTCTGTCAAGCTTGTGTCTGAGGTTGGTGTCGGTATCGTTGCTGCTGGTGTTGCCAAGGCCAGAGCTGACCACATCTTGATTTCTGGTCATGACGGTGGCACTGGTGCTTCTCGCTGGACTGGTATCAAGTACGCCGGTCTTCCTTGGGAACTGGGTCTTGCAGAGTCACACCAAACTTTGGTTCTTAACGATCTGCGTGGCCGTGTTATTGTTCAAACCGACGGTCAACTCAAGACTGGCCGTGATATTGCCATTGCCTGTTTGCTTGGTGCTGAAGAATGGGGCTTTGCTACTACTCCTCTTATTGCTCTAGGCTGTACCATGATGAGAAAGTGTCATTTGGTAAGCAAAAGTATATTCCATTGTAACGTTTACATGAGTTATTAACAGTGTGTGTATCTAGAATACTTGCCCTGTAGGTATTGCTACCCAAGATCCCGAGTTGCGCAAAAAGTTTGAAGGCTCTCCTGAGCATGTTGTCAACTTTTTCTACTATCTCGCTGAAGAGATGCGTAGCTACATGGCCAAGCTTGGTTTCCGCACTGTCAATGAGATGGTCGGTCATGCTGAAAAGCTCAAGGTGAACGAATCTCTCCGCACCTACAAGACCGCCAATTTGGACTTGTCTCCCATCTTGACTCCTGCCTCTACACTGCGTCCTGGCGTCTCCAACGTTTGTGTCACCAAGCAAAAGCACAACCTTCATGTTCGCCTTGACAACTATCTCATCGAAGAAGCCGAGCCTGCTCTCTCTAACAAGGAGAAGGTTCGTATTGAAGCTGATGTTATCAACACCGACCGTGCCCTTGGTACCACTCTTTCTTACCACGTTTCCAAGCGCCACGGTGAGGCTGGCCTGCCTGCTGATACTATCCATGTCAAGTTGAGGGGCTCTGCTGGTCAATCTCTCGGCGCTTTCTTGGCCCCTGGTGTCTTTTTCGAACTTGAGGGTGATTCCAATGACTATGTTGGCAAGGGTCTTTCTGGTGGTCAAATCGCCATCTATCCTCCCAAGTGCTCCGTCTTCAAGTCTGAGGAAAACGTCATTGTTGGTAACGTTTGTCTCTATGGTGCTACTAGTGGCAAGGCCTTCTTCCGTGGTATTGCTGCTGAGCGTTTCTGTGTGCGTAATTCTGGCGCTTATGCCGTCTGTGAAGGTGTTGGCGACCATGGTTGTGAGTACATGACTGGCGGTCGTGTTGTCATTTTGGGTACTACAGGCCGTAACTTTGCTGCTGGTATGTCTGGTGGTATTACCTACGTCTTGGACGTCAATGGTGATTTCAAGAAGAACGTCAACATGGAAATGGTTGAACTTGAGACTGTCAACGACGATGAACGTGTTGCCGAGCTGCGTGATTTGATCGAAGACCATCGCCACTACACCGGCTCTGAAATTGCCGACCGTGTCCTCAAGAACTTTAACGAGTACTTGCCCAAGTTTGTCATGGTCATGCCTACTGAATATCGTGCTCTTTTGGAAAAGCAGCGTGCTGAAAAGCTCGCCGCTGCCACTCCTGCTCAGAAGGAATGCACCAAGGTTCACACAAAGACGGAGCCTCAGCTGGAAGATCTCGAAGACAGCGTATTGGGTGAAGAAGCCATCTTGGCCCGTCGTGCTAAACTGGACAAAGTCCGTGGTTTCATAAAGTACAAGCGCAAGACTGACAGCTACCGTAACTCCAAGAAGCGTATTGGCGATTGGGATGAAATTAACAATCGTTTGACCCGCTCTGAGCTCCATGAACAAGCTGCTCGCTGCATGGACTGCGGTGTTCCTTTCTGCCAATCTGACACTGGCTGTCCTATTGGTAACATTATCCCCAAGTGGAATGAACTCATTTTCAAGGATAACTGGAGAGAAGCTCTTGATCGTCTCATGATGACCAACAATTTCCCTGAATTCACTGGTCGTGTTTGGTAAGTAACTTGACTTTTTTGATCTGAAAAGCATTGATTCAGAGGTATTGTCGTTTGACATCTTGTTGATAACCTTGATCTTTTTTTTTCACTTGCTTTTATGAAACCGTTGCTAATTTGCCATGTTTGTTCTTTATAGTCCTCAGCCCTGTGAAAATGCTTGTGTTGTTGGTAAGTGACCCACTAAAGGTTTGATTGTGTAATCAAATACTAATATGAATTTTGCTCACAGGCATTAGCGAGCCTCCTGTTGCTATTAAAAGCATCGAGTGTGCCATTATCGACCGTGGTTTCGATGAAGGATGGATTGTACCTAACCCTCCTGCTAGCCGCACTGGCAAGAAGGTTGCTGTAATTGGCTCTGGTCCTGCCGGTCTTGCTGCTGCTGATCAACTCAACAAAGCTGGCCATCTTGTTACTATCTACGAGCGTAACGATCGCATTGGTGGTCTTTTGATGTATGGCATTCCCAACATGAAATTGGACAAGAAGGTTGTGCAGCGTCGTATCGATCTTTTAGCTGCTGAAGGCATTTCATTCGTTACCAATGCTCATATTGGTGCTGACGTTGATGCCAACAAGATTCGTCAAGAAAACGATGCATTGATTGTTGCCACTGGCGCTACTTGGCCCAGAGACCTCAAGATTCCTGGTCGTGAAGCCGACGGTATTCATTTTGCCATGGACTTTTTGCAAGCCAACACCAAGAGCTTGCTTGACTCGGGTCTGACTGATGGCCACTACTTGTCTGCAAAGGACAAGAACGTGATTGTCATTGGTGGTGGCGACACTGGTAACGATTGTATCGGCACGTCTGTCCGTCATGGTTGCAAGTCTGTCATCAACTTTGAGCTTCTTCCTCAACCTCCCAGCACTCGTGCTACCGACAACGCATGGCCTCAATACGCTCGTGTCTTCCGCGTTGACTATGGCCATTCAGAGGTTCAATCTCACTTTGGCAAAGATCCTCGCGAGTACTCTATCCTTTCCAAGGAATTCATTACTGAGGACGGTGTTGTCAAGGGTATCAAGACTGTCCGTGTAGAATGGACCAAGGACGACGCTGGTCGCTGGGCTATGGCTGAAGTTGCCGGTTCCGAGCAAACGTTCGAAGCTGACCTTGTTCTCCTTTCTATGGGTTTCTTGGGCCCTGAAAATGCCATCATCAAGCAACTGGAAGTCAAGCAAGATGGTCGATCCAACATTGAGACACCCAAGGGCAAATACGTTACGTCTGTTACTGGTGTTTACGCTGCCGGTGATTGCCGCCGTGGTCAATCTTTGATTGTCTGGGGCATCAACGAAGGCCGTATGTGTGCACGCGAGGTCGATTACAACTTGATGGGCGATACTTATTTGCCTGTTACTGGTGGTATCCAACAACGCATCCTTCCCGGTCTTTCTGCCTAAGCTACAAGATCGTACTTTATTCCTAAAACTGTACAAAATTTATAACGCTATCTGTTGACCCAAGATCTGGTTTCATCTTTATTTTTATATATACATATACATATGCTTGTGTTTCGGCTGCTTTTTGTATTGTGATTCATTGCGTATGGGGGTACATGATGAATTGTTTTCAAGCAATGCTTTTGTAATTATAGCTTACCTTTACACTACAACCAATAAAGTCTCTGGATTATTTAACCACAATCATCATCTTGGAAATCTGTTCTATTGAGCATTGGCAATACTAAACAAGTGTATAAGAGCCCCTTTTTTTTTTTTTTTTTTTTTTTCATTATAGGCTCGTATAATTTTTCTATGTTTCAAAACAAATGCCATGAAGATCTCTTTTGATCACTGGCTTTGAAACGATCGGGTGGTGCATCTGGTGTCACACTGAACATGCCATTGACTTGCTAACTTGATATTTTTTTTTTTTTTCTTTACAAAACATGTCCATCAATAGAATAGATTACTCGCTCTATCTTGTCACAGACCGCTCACTGGTCCCCGAAACCAAGACGTTTCTGGGGCAAATTGAGCGAGCACTGGAAGGGGGTGTTACGCTGGTCCAGCTTCGTGAAAAGGACACCGAGACAGGTGCGTTTATCGATTTTGCTTTCAAGGTCAAGGCGCTCACACGCAGGTTTGGCGTGCCATTGATCATCAATGACCGCTTGGACGTTGCTCAGGCGGTGGACGCTGAAGGTGTGCACATTGGTCAAGACGACATGCCTTTGACTACAGCAAGAAAGATCCTGGGGCCAAACAAGATTATTGGTGTGTCTTGCAATACAGAAGAGGAAGCTGCCATTGCTATCCGCGACGGTGCGGATTATCTTGGTATAGGCGCTGTCTGGTTTACTTCTACCAAGAAGAATATCAAGGAACCTTTGGGCACCACAGGTGTGCGACGCATACTTGAATCTATGCAAGGCAACCCTATACCGACAGTAGCAATCGGAGGCATTAATGCTGAAAATGCTTGCCAAGTGATAGAAGGCTCAAACACAGGTAAAATTCATATCGATGGGCTTGCAATTGTATCTGCTATCATGGCAGCCGAGGATCCCAAGGTTGCCTGTGAGGAACTCTTAAAATTGATCCGTCACAGTCTGTCTAAGCTCGGCACAAAAGTCAACAACAACACCGTGGATGATGCTATCCGATTTGCTGTCCAAGCAGCCAAAAACATCAGGGACACGACACCCATGGTGCATCACATCACTAGTAAGTAACAACGGTATGTGTCTTTGGCTGATTATTTTCGGCTGATTTGGATCCTATAGACTATGTGGTGATAAACGACAACGCCAATGCAGCACTTGCTGTTGGAGCATCGCCTATCATGTCCACAAACCGCCAAGAAATGGAGGAGCTTGCAGCTGTGAATGGAGCCATGCTGTTGAATATGGGCACATTGAACGATGTCGATGCCATGATCTTGGCAGCTCAAGCAAACGCTCGCCAGAACAACCCTGTGATCTTGGATCCTGTTGGATGTGGAGCGACTGTATTCAGGCGTGAGACGCTAAAAAGATTCCTGGATGAATGCAAGCTGGCTGTTGTGAAAGGAAACGCAGGTGAAATATTATCCATGGCTGGCCTTGGAGGTAAATCAAGAGGTGTGGATTCCGTCGGAAACAACGAAGAGCAGGTCATGGTGGATGCTGTTAAAATGCTCGCCAAACAAAACAGTACGTATTTGTCCTGACGCGCAAGAGCATTGTGCCATTTGTTCTAACCATTTATACACGGTAGACTGCGTTATTGGACTCACTGGCCCTATTGACTATGTCTCTGATGGCGAAAGGGTGTTCGCGATTGAAAACGGGGATGCGTTGTTACCGCTGATTACAGGCAGCGGCTGTATGGTCTCTTCCGTCGTTGCCTGCTTTGCTGCTGCCAATCGAGATGACTATCTGTTAGCCACTGTCGCTGGTATTCTCACTGTTACTGTAGCCTCAGAAATTGCTGCTGCACGTGAGCATGTCCACGGACCAGGCACCTTCCGTGCTGCTCTCATCGATGAGTTACATAATGTCACAAATACGCCAGAGCTTCTCCAGCAGCGCGCAAGACTTCGTACATTATAATAAAAATTTCACTTGAATATACGTGGACATTTATTTCATTCCGTGATCATCATCATCAAATAAAAAAATAAAAAAAAAGATATACATTAAAGTTTGCCTAATCTTGAGCCGTTATCGATTCTAATAACTTCGGCATTGAGCATACCGTTTTCAATGATATGACAAGCAAGCATAGCATATTCATGTGGGAGGCCCATACGAGCAGGAAAGACGGAATCTTTGATGATTTTAGCCTTTGCAACTTCAAGCATAACAGCCGTCATGTTGGTTTCTACACACACACACAAACACAAATACATGAGCCTTTTGATTGATACTTTGCAATGAATTGCTTACCGAAAATACCAGGAGCAATGGTCATAACACGAATACCGGCAGGAGCAAGATCTCTGGCCATGGGAAGAGCCATGCCTACTACGCCAGCTTTTGATGCACTGTAAGCAACTTGGCCGGGTTGGCCATCTTGGAAGGCGACGGAGGCAGTGTTGATAATGACACCACGCTCACCATCATCATTGTAGGCATCTTGATTAGCCATCACTTGAGCCACTTGCTTGCAGACGTTAAATGTACCAATCAAGTTGACTCTGACAGTAAACTCAAAGAGATCCAGGGTCATTGTGTGAGCAGACTTTCCTCGACGAGCGGTTTTAGCAGCGCTTGCTACGCCGCCAGCTGAAATAACGCCAGCAATACGGCCAAACTTGGCAACGGTTTTCTCTAATGCGATACGGACAGCCTCTTCAGATGTCACATCCACCTTGCCAGCTGCAAAAGCAGTGGGACCCAAAGATGTGGCAACCTCTGCACTGAACGACGCCCATCTTCCGTTAATCGTTGATTTTACTCTTTGGTAGGCACTACACACTTACGCTCCATCCTCGTTCAAATCAAAAATCTGCAGCAACCGTTAGTTATTTGCTATCACTTTGGGAAATAAAGACAACTCACAGCAACATTTGCACCACGAGCAATGAGTTCACGAACAGTAGCCTCGCCAAGACCACTTGCACTATGTCATATGAGCAATTGCGTACACTGACATTGCTACAACTTACCCTCCTGTTACGATAAAAGTGTTTCCCTTGATTTGCATTTTGATTGTCTGTCAATTGTACAGAAGAAAGAAAGAAAGAAAAATATGAAGCCCGTGGAAATTGTCAGAGAGCAGGCCATTTATGCTGACAAAACCGGTTGATTTTCACAGGGCAAGCAATGTTACACAGTAGACGCTGTTTTCCCCGCATATTTCGTTTCATCCATTGACATTTCTGCAGCCAACGAGTCAAGCTTATGGATTGAAAAAGGCGTTTTCGCCGTATTATATGTAGACAAAACTAGAATTACAATACATAGAGTACTTGGCGTGTGATATCGAATAGAAGCACACATGTACAAAACGTATAATAATGATGCTTATTGATAAAGAAGAATTATGCATATTTTACTGTACGCTTTTTTATATACTAAATATTTGCAGATCTTTCACAATTTACCTTGGTTTTCTGGATAAAGATTTTGAGCCTATACAATCATTAAACTTCAACTGAATCTTTTGTCTGATGATCGGATCAAATTGTAGATCAGCGTTACAACAATCAAAAAAAAAAAGAAGACTGCATTGTTGATGCAGATCATTTTCAGTGTGCCTATAAATACAGGTTTTGCCATATGGGTATATCTTTGTTTTTTTTTCTTAAAAACACTGGAATTCAGAGTAAAATGACAAGAAAGCTTGAATCTGAATCCTCGGCAATAACAATTGTAGATATAGGCGAGCCAAAAGCTGCAAGTGAAGAAGCCGCTGAACCCTATTCAATCTTCTCGACAAAGACCAAGGTCTTGATTGTCATCACTGTATCACTGTCTGGATTCTTTAGCCCATTTTCAACAAACATATACTTTCCAGCTCTCAGCATGATTGAAAAGGTACGCACGCAAACAAACATATAGCATCAACAACGGAATATTAAAACATGCAGGCATCATAGGATCTAAACATCACTGAGCGAATGGTCAATTTGACTATAACAATGTACATGGTATTTCAGGGAATTGCGCCATCTTTTTGGGGAAGCCTAGCGGATTCCTTTGGGCGTAGGCCTGTGTACATCGCAACCTTTTTCATCTATTTATCAGCATGTATTGGATTAGCTCTCACAAAAAACTTTGAAACGCTGTTGTCTTTGCGAATGTTGCAAGCAATTGGCTCCAGCTCTGCCATCGCAGTGGGAGCTGGGTCTGTTGGAGACATCTCAACTCCAGCAGAACGAGGAGGTTATATGGGTATATATTCGATGGGGAGCTTTCTGGGGCCATTACTCGGCCCTGTGTTGGGTGAGTATATGAATAGATATCGAGTGACTAAATTTAGTTAACATGTTTACAAAAGGGGGTATCTTGAGTCATGAGCTTGGGTGGAGGTAAAAGCTGTGAATATAACAGAAAAACATGAATAAACTCTAACATACAAGAATTAGATGGATATTCTGGGTGTTGGTTGCCATGGCAACCCCTCTTTGGCTGGTTCAAATTTTCCTGCTTCCAGAGACATTACGTTCGTTGGTGGGCAATGGGTCCATCTATGCAAATCCAACGCCATTCCAAGCCTGGAGAAAATATCAGAAAAACAAGAAAAACAGTGATCGACAGACAGAAAACGCAAAGGGAGCTGAATTGAACAATGAACAGACGGAAATGGAAACCCAATCTAAATTGCACAATAAAGCTGGCGCTCTTCAACATAATCATAGTTTCTACTCGGCCAAAACAGAATGCTGCAACCATAGTGAGGATAATGATATATGCACCGAGGATCCTATTACCTCGCATCCCAAAGCCAGCGGCAGTAATTTGCACGTGTCTGATGCACATTGCTCGAAACGACTCTCGAGTATACCCAATCCGTTTCAATCCTTAATCTACCTCAAGGAAAAGGATATAGCCATCCTTTTGCTTTACAATTCTTTACAGTATGCTGGCCTATACAGCGTATTGACAAGTTTAACAGAACTGTTTACAACCATCTACGGCCTCAACGAATTCCAAGTTGGCCTCTGCTTCTTGTCAAATGGATTTGGCGCGTCTATTGGATCTTTTACTGCTGGAAGAATTTTGAATTGGAAGTTTAAACAGATAGCACGGTCTCTGAACACGGATGAAAAATTTACCAAAAAGTAACGTGCATTCTTTGTCTTGATCCGCATCAATAATACTAAATTTTACACACTTTTTTTTTTTTTTTTTTAGAGGGAGTTTAGACCCGGAATTTCCTATTGAAAATGCTAGAATGGGGTTCACTTGGATATGGGGAATTGTCTTTAACATTGCCATGATCGCTTACGGATGGGCTCTGTTTTACAAAGTGCATTTGGCAATTCCAATTGCAATCAATTTCGTGTGTATGTTAAATATGAGTTGTGTGTGCGTAATATGCTAACATATCCATTGTTCATAGTGTCCTATGTATCAACATCCACATTTACATCAACAAACACTCTCTTGGTCGATTTATTCCCTAAAAACTCAGCAGCCATCATTGCATCAAACAACCTAACAAGGTTAGTATTGACACTCCTTTGATCATATATAGAGATGCGAGGGTCCTTATTTTCATTGGTTTATCTACTGTAGATGCTTCTTGGCTGCAGCGGTAGTTATGATTGTGCAACCAGGGATTCAGGCGATCGGTGTAGGCTGGCTATTTACAACCATCTCACTTGTCCTTCTAGTCTCCAGGGTAACTATAGTAGTCTTGTTAAAATGTGGGCCAAAATGGAGAAAGGAACGTTTAGCGCGCCAGCAGAAAGAGTAGCTGGATTTTGTATTTATAGAGTATATATATAATATATGATGATGATAAAAATAAATAGAGATAAGCTGCAGATCTCCTCTGTACATGTATAAATATAAACAAGTATCTGCAGCGTTTTGCGATCCTCATGTGTATAATGCATGCCGTATCTATTAGAGAGGCTTACTTTTTTCGGATAATTGTAAGCCCATCAAATATGGGTAAACTAACGGATTCTACTCGAGGATCATTTGCTACATGCTGATTAAACTTGTGTACCTTTAAAGCTGTCTTTTTGATATTTTCTGATGCTGATTCATGCTTTTCTTTGTCGGCTTCCGCTTGATTGTCGCTGTGGCCTGCCTGTTTATGAACAAACCCAAAGAATAGGACTAGGATGTACAGTCAGCATTAATATCTATAAACTGTACGGAGCGTATTTAAAAACAACTTACCGTTATCAGCTAGGATGATCCCTCTATCCGAAAGTAAATCATACTTGAGGATTGAATCAAAGTACTTGATGTACCCTCCTTTATCAGCATCTAATGCTTTGTTTGAATAAAACTTGGATTACACAATCTCTAGTAAATCTTACCCAGAAAAATCAAATCATATTTTGCATTGGAAGGTTTCGTTTGCCCTAGATAAGCCAAGCTTTTTTTTTTTTTTTTTTTTTTTTTTTTTTTTTTTTTTTTTTTTTTTGCATTTGAATGATATATATCATATTGCACTGAATTACTATCATATTCCATACCTGTCCATAGCAGGGCCTTGCCTGAATTTAACCTTGTCTTGCAACTGCGCTTCATTGACAAACTTCTCAGCAAACTCAATGTGTTTGGGGTCCAATTCAAGAGAAAGAAGGGTAGCTTTTGCGGCCAAAGCAGAGCCCATAGCAATTGCAGAATAGCCGGTAAAGCCGCCAATCTCTAGCACACGTTGCGGCTGAAAGATGGCCACCAAATTATGCAGCAGCTTTCCTTGTAAACTACTCACCATCATGTGTGGATTTGGAAATTCAGCCTCGGTCTTTCTAGCAATATTTTCCAATACGCCTTGATACGGCTCTTTAAGAGGAGTGCTTATATCGTTGCAATATTTTTCTTCAGCGAGTCGCAAACGATTTTTATCGTTGCTTATCATGTTTGCTACGATATTAGTAGAATGGTAGCGTTTTGTCACTAGTTGAATAATGAACGCTGAAGTGGCTCTAGCTAGCAATCTCATTTTGATAATGGAAATGACAAGGCTTGGTAGACAAGAAAGCTGAAAGAGATGATTTTTTCTTTTAATTTATATTCAAAGTCCTGAGGTGGTTATAGGTAGAAGATGTCAATGATCTTTTGCTGAACATTGAAATATGCACAGGAAGGTGGGGGTGGTCGATGAACTGTCCTAAACAAACATAATGACAGGGTAGCAATTTACAGGTTGCAGCATTGTTAGTTCCCAAGAGTAATTGCTTGTTGATTTTGCAGACTATTTTAATAGATTCACCTGTTGATAGGTAAAATACAAAGATGCTGGTACCAGCGGGTCACTTTCATAGATGCACATAATAATTATCACTAGTCTTGCTAAGAACCTGACAGAGCATTGCTATGTAGTACAAATTCTGGTGTGCCTTGGTGCTAAACAAACTTTTTTAGCGTTGATAACGAATGGTTACGATCAATATCAGCTGGAAAAGCATCATTAGCTGATTGTTTGTTATTGCTGTACCATTCAACAGCCGATTATCCACAAGCGAGACTGCCCAGTTTTACTGGCCGTTTTTTCAAGCTTCTTTTACCAAAAAGAAGATGTCAGCAATACAGATATACAACAAAGCTAATGAATCCTTAGACACATTGTCAAACTTGTGGCAAATAATGCTGCAAATCATACAGGCTGTTTCTTCAGCTTCTGCCTCCTCCCTCACAGCTGAACCTGATTTAGTAAAGCTCCAAAAGACACGCAAAGAATATGAGCAACTTGTGGCATCATTGAAATCAAATGTAGAGTGGCTACAGAAAAATCAAGTAAACGAGCATGATCTACAACTGGAAACGGAAGCTTATAAATCGAGCATGGTCGAACAGGAAGAATTACAAAAGGTAGAGCCGACAAGCTAAATGATAAAATGTAATTAGCAACTAATAGCAAGCACCTAAATCAGGAGTCATCGTGTGTCAACGACCAGCTTGAACGTTTATTAAATCAGTCGTATGCCTTACAGTTCCAGTTGGAGATGCTATTCACTTCTTCACAAGATGTAAAACTAAACTAAAATAAACCTTTGCTGTTTACACATGCAAATTTTGGATTGTATAACTCCTCGGACAGCTTTTATCTTGGTCGTCTCACTTCCATCTGCTGGTCTCACGATATACCAACTGCTTGTATTTTGCATTATTGGCCATTTGGCAGGCGAAAGTGGCATAAAAAAAATAATAATTGCTAGTTTGACTATTGGATTTATAATGAAACAATGAAATGACAGTGAATTATTTATTTGATTTGAATAAAAGAAACTACTAAAGATTTAGAAACAATGTGAAAAGATACATTTTTAAAAAAAAGTAATATAATGGCGAATAAATAACAGGCTGCTAAGAGCTTAAAAGATCAATAGTTAGCTAAAAGAAAATAGATATAGTAGTTTTGGTTTCTTTGCAATTGTTGTACTTTGTAGTTGTATTTGTTGTTGAAATGAATGAAATCTAATTACACTTTCCCTTGACACAACTGTTCTTGCAGTCGCGGTTAGAGGAACAGCAGGCATCCTTGGGACCCTTGCCACCCTTCTTACCAGAAAAACCTTGGTTGCAGCTAGAGAGCGAAGGGCCGTTACATTTGCCGTTGATGCAAGATTCCCAACAATCATCGCTATGCTCGCAACAGGCACCGTTGTAACCATCACCCTTGTTTTTTCCGTTGGAACCAGTGTAACAAGTAGAGGCAATAGGGGCATTACATTTGCCGTTGATACAGCTTTCTTGACAATCGTCGCTGTGGGAGCAACAGGCGTCCAGAGGTCCTCTGCCGTTCTTCTTTCCCTTGAAGCCAGTTTGGCAAGCAGTTTCAGTAGGGCAAGCAGAGACAGTCTTGGTAATAGTTTTAGTGACGGTAACAGTAGCACCACCAACAGGGACAGTAGTGGTAGTAGCAGCACCAGTAGTAGTAGCAGCACCGGTAGTCGTAGCAGCGCCAGTAGCAGTAGTAACGGCACCAGTAGTAACGGCACCAGTAGTAACGGCACCAGTAGTAACGGCACCAGTAGTAACGGCACCAGTAGTAGTAGCCTTAGTAGTTGTGACAGCACCAGTAGTAGTAGCCTTGGTGGTTGTAGTAGCCTTGGTGGTAGTAGCCTTTGTCGTAGTGGTGTCAGCCGCACAAGTATCATCTTTGTGGACATTCCACCAGGCACAGGCACCAGCAAATTCTGCATTGAAAGACTCAGGATCATCACCAACACAAGCAGCCATACACATGCCAGCAGAAGCCATAAAGCTACCATAGTTAGGACCAGACTTATTACACATGAGAGCAAGGGAATCTAAGAAGAGCTCAGATGTATGGTCCATAGTCCATCCAGGAACCCATTTTTGGCCAGTTTTCTGTCATTAGTAAAAGAATATTAGTGTCGATGGAACAAATGTACAAGGTGCAAGTGGATACATACAACATTACAGGCTGTATAACATTCAGTGGAGGGAGGTGTGTTATAAGAGGGGTTACAATCAGCAGCAAGTGCTGAGGCGGCAAAGGTGGCAATGGCAGCAGAGATGGCAACAGTAGTACGCATATTAGCAATTCGAATTGATCTGAATGAGAGACTAATGAATAATTTCGAATTGAAGGTTGAAATACTTGTGGTATTTATACCTGAAAACAAAAATCTGATGGCATTTGTAATGTCATACAGTTTACAGCTCCATTCTAGTTCATTTGAAATGCTACCTTGCAAGGCGGATGAAAACGGATAATTTACCTTACATCTTTGTCAGATCAAATTTAGTTCTCAGATCTAATTATAGTTGTGTATATTTACACAATGTAGAAAGGGACGGGGCACTGACATGGTTACATGAATGAAAACTGTGCAGCACCTTGATTTATCAGATTTTCTCTTGTTTCACCGAATATTGAGGCACAGTCTGAATTTTCTCATTTCCAATACTTCAATTACTCGAAACCATTTTGCAAATCATTGAATATGTTTTTCATCTCATTATGAGAGAAACTTTTACACTTCAGTTTACTTGATGACAAATATGACTTTATTGTATAATGAATTATTTAAGATGTAAATCTTAATGGGTGATAATACAGACTCAAAGTGGTTGAACTGCCGTGAAATCCACGAGCTTCTTTACCTAATTGTATAAAGAACAACCAGAATTTTCGGGATGTGTCACCAAAGATGGTCTGCCTGGCTACATCTGATAAGATTTTAGTGGAATCAGCATCTGATAACAGAAATACAGTATATGCTCTTCTCTCGAGCGCGCTTTCATAACTCAGCATCTACCTTTTGACTCATTCTATTTCTATCGGTTTCAAACGTTACAATGATAACTTTTATACACAGCTAGCTGAAGGTAATCCCATTTACAAACAACACTTAATCAGTTACATTAAAGTAAATGCACCTCGTAAGCCTCTATGAGAGAACATGTTTTGACATTTGCGTCTTGACCTTTTCAAGTTGGACAAAAATCATACATCGATCATTTCATCAAGTAAGCAGACCTAGAAAGGACAACTCGATTTAGATAGCACGAGCTTTCTGAATTGATTAGTAACTGACCAATGTTAAAGATGGCAATGCCTCGATTTTTTGCTGCTTACTATATATTGGAATTCCACCACTTTTTCTGGAACATTAAAACCAAACCGTTAAATGTTATAAAGATATAATCTTGGTCTATTTGTTTTGATAACTGAAGTTATTTTTCAGAAAATAGCAATATGGCTGTTTAGAATAATATAGGGTAAAAAATCCTTCAGTATAATCGCATCCTAAAGATTCATTGCATTCAATAACACGCTTACAATAATTGTTGACACACACGAAATTGTGTCACACAAAATTATCAGATTCTCCTCAATCTTTAAGAGCGGACCACTGTAACACGAAATCAATGAAGTAATTTTAAAAATCAAGAGCACTGGATAATCTTTGTTAAGATTGCGATTGACGAAGACAATCATCAACATATAGTTATGATGTCGCCTTATATTTAATCTTCAAGATAAATCACCTCAACACAAAAATATAATTTAAATAACATTCAAGTGTTTCAGAAAAGCATTGCTCCCACTCAATCCACATATTCTCGGAAACGGTAAAACAAAACACACAGCTTTGCAGCCCATAAATTATTATAAAAAAGCCTCATCGAGAATATGTTTATTAACTCAATCAACCTACTTTTTTTATTTTTGTCTAGATCCAGAGGCAAAGTAATTAATTATATTTGGGAAATCTCAATTGCATGCTCCTTTTTTAGAGTATAAAAAGTGAATGGTATTGTAGGATTGTGATGGATACGACAAAGGTACGTCGGACTGGTAAGAGCATCTACAGTAGTTCGTACCGACGTCAGTCAGTAGACTTTGAGCAGTAGAATAATCCTATCACCAATATAAATACACCTCTTCCGTATCTGTTAAGGAAAAAATTTCTTGACGAAAATGGATTGGAAATGACAAAGCTAACTATATCATTTTATAGAAAGAAAAACTGCTTAAATTTTGTTGCCTCCAGAGTCTAAGCTGGAGAAAATTTCAATAGTAAAGTCTTAAAAGGCGATTGTTACTTTCGCAGTTGTTAATTTCAATCTGAATTCTGAGCCAAATCTTGTCATCTTATACTGATAGAGTAAATGAACTATGAGACCAAACGAAAGCCACAAAGTTAAGACCGTTAATAAAAAATAGCGCAAAGAGTAATTGCATACGTACCAACAAAAGAGATGGTTATGTTGTAAAAAAAATTATATAGAAGAAAAAGAGGATGA
>MU619283.1:116305-126729 GCA_025201805.1 Parasitella parasitica
GAATGAAGCTAGTAATTTTGATGATTGTTGCAGATTCTTGTGTGGTGATGTGTTCATCCTGATCTTGAAGGTAAGCGTCTGTGATATCTTGCGTGGCAAACAATGCTGATCTTGCAATGTTGACTAACTGATTGATTCTTTTTCTAGATACATTAGTATTTTTCCCTTTCTCGTAATCCTCTCTATCATCAGTATCGCTTTCTTGACGCTTTCCTTGCTTCTGCTGCTGCTGCTGTTGCTGCTGCTGCTGTTGCTGTTGCTGTCTTGGATTTCTGTCTCTTTCCGCTTGCTACATACATTCCGAGTTACGACATTATGACTTCCTTTGAAAACCAGACGACCCCTACCTCTCTTTTAAGTACTTGCTCATATGTATCGATTCTCATTTGGCACATATCTGCTGCCTCATGCTTCCCTTTCTCTTCATACTTGGCTTTTAGCTTCTTTTCATCAGAAAACAGCTTTCGTCTTCCATTTCTTGTCTTGTTCAGCACTGAAATTTCTGCCATTGGGATACTGTGTACTTTGGTCTACCACTTTCAAGCACAACTGAAAAAAGTGTACTTTGGTTGGCACTACATAATTTAATGAATTTTGCAAGTAATATACACAAGCAGCCACAAGCGGTTGTCTTCAGAAAGAAGTTTTGTTGTCATATTTTGAACAATATTGATAACGCTACAGTTAGAATACATGTTGTTTAATGGCAATTGGACTAGCAAAGTAAATCAAAATCAGTTAAAAGGAGAGCGCTTGTGAACGAACGAGTTAATGGCCGAAACCATACAACATCTTCTTTTATAACTATAGGATAATATCCTTGCTTTGAAAATTACTTAAATTTGCTCAAGGTAATTTGCAGGTACTAGCCCTTCCCGAGAACCATCGCCGGATCTGGCCTTCCACCAGTCATCATTTTCTTTTTCAAGGATAGTAACTGACTCGCCCATCGTCAAATCCAAACACCCTTGTCCAGCTGGGCCTTCAAAATCGTAGAGAGCCTTTGCCTTGATATTTAATTCTGAAATATCTGGAACAAACGGTTATTTATATTTCGACATCTTGACTTTAAGCAATTTTACCTTCAGATTTGATTTGAACGTAATTTCTAGGGAAATAACCGGCCGCCTCTGTCATTTTAGAGATGCCAAACCACCAATCTTCGCTCTCATTATTATCGCGGACAAGAATGATATCATCCTGAGAAAAGGCCAGATCATCGGGACCTGATCCTGGGTAATCCCATAGCGCAATGTATTCTTTGAAGCAAAGATATTAGGTTAGCTTCAGAAATATAAAGATTAATAATTATGTGCAACTGAAGACTTACCATGTTGAGGAAGAGATTCATCATGTGCTGGTGTTTGATTGACAGCAGGCTCTGGAGCCGCTGCGGCAGGAGTGTTATGTGTAGCAGCAGGACTTGATTCACCAGTACGAGCCTGTAATTCAGCCAAGAATCCCCCGCTGGACAATGGTGCAGAAACAGGGACGGGAGCGGCAATTTCAGTGACAGCAGGTGCAGTCTGAACAGGTGTTGATGAAGGCCCATCCTGAATGACACGTCCAGAAATTGAAGATGCACTGCGATCGTTCGTAACTGCCTTTCTTAACTTGGCACCAGATTGAATTTGATTCAGTAAAGCATGTCTCATGTCGCCGCCAGCAGCAGAGGGTGTTTGCTGTGGACTGGATGGCGCATTAATTGTGGGTGCAGGCGGTGCGGGGGCCGGAGGAGGTGGGGGCGGAGGAATTGAGGTATCCACAGCCGGGGGAGGAGGAGGAGGTGGGGGAACACTGTTAGAATCGCTACCTGGGATATCAACTGGAGTTGTAAAGTCTATTTCATTAGGTTTGGGTGAGCCAGTCTCAGGCACAGAGTCTAATCCTAATATTTGTAATGTTGGCTTTCCAAAGATACAATAAGGCCATTAAAACTCATTTACCTCTCTTACTCATGGCACTGAATAGCATGCCGGCTAAATTCTTGGCACTTCCAGCAGCAGGGAATTCGTTTTCATCATCTGAATCATCATGACCATCCCAACCATCATCGTCTTCGGAATCAGAATCTCCCTTTGCACCTCCCTTTGTAGCAGAAAATGCAGAGAATGCTGCGAAAGGATTGTAGCTGACACGTTTCTTGGAAAGTTCATTGGGCTTTTCTGCTTGCGAAGATCCAGCTGGAGAAGGGGCTGTGGCGGCAGCTTGTTGAATCTTTGCAAAAGGGTTATTGCTGCTGGTACTGGCACTCGGTGTTACTGGACCTGAAGGAGCTGCTGTTGTGTTGGTTGATGATGGTGTTGCTGGAGCAGGAATAGCAGAAGGTGATGACAGAACTTCTTCAGGCTTGTGCTCCAATTTTTTGGCAGCCTCAGCAGCTTCTTCTTCGCGCCTAATAGCATCAAAACGAGCTTGTCTATCCGCTTCTTCTTTAGCCAAAACTTGTCTTCTTCTTTCCTCCATTTCTTTTTCTTCATCCAAGCGTCTCTTTTTCTCATTTTCTTCATCTTCAGCTCGACGACGAGCGTCTTCTACTCGTTCCTTCTCCAAATCATCGAGACGCTTGCGCTCGATTCTTTCTCCTTCACGGATACGTTCCAATTCAGCCTCTCTCTTCTTACGATCTGCGTCTTCTCTTTGATTGACCGAAGCACGCAGCATGTCTTGCGCTTCGCGTTCAGCATCACGAAGTCGTTCTATAGGGTTATGAAATGAGATTAGAGAATCGAGTATGTATATGTTTGCTTACGTTGAGCTGCTTCCTCTGCTTCGTTCGGCTTACTGACAGGTGGTGTAGTAGCTGCTGGTGCTGCTGAAGGTTTAGGAGAGCTACCGGGGTTTCTTCTCGCTTGAATTGCAGCTAAGCGCTCTTGAACACGACGTTCAGCTTCCTTCTTGATTTCCTCAGCTGTGCGAGGACGGGCAGGCGCTGTTTGAGGCTTGGGGCTAGCTGTACCAACAGATGGACTTTGATATGCACTGCCAATAGATGCTCCAACAGAAGACGGGCTTGTCGCAATAGAGTTTGTTGTTTGATGGAGAGCATAAGATGGGTAATCTGCTTTCCTGCTGTCCAATTGTTCGATGAAACGACGCAGCTCATACGAAAGATCCTGGCCATTTTCAAATCGTTTCTTGTCTTCCAAATCTTTGGAGGCAATCATATCTTCCAAATACTTCAAATCACCACGCATGTCCAGCAAAGCAGTTCTAGACTTTTCCATCTCACGCTCGACACTATCTGCTTTGCGATCAGCCTCTTCCTTTTCTTCCTCGGCACGACGAAGTCCAAAGTTCGCATCTGTGCTGGATCCACTGTTACCGGCTTTACGGGCAGCCATCATAGCCTTAGCTTTTGCTCGCACACGGTCACTCTCTGTGATGGATCCACCGGGACCCGTAGGTTGAATAAAAGTCATAAAGTCCTGGCTACCATCATTTTTTCTAGAGTGGCGAACTTTGGCGTCTCTTAATTCTGCAGCAGATCCACGCAACTGACGAGCCAAGACAGGGATATCGCGATTGCATAAATATTGAATTTCGTCCTGAAGCGACTTCTGAGTTTCGAGCAACCCCATCAAAGTTTCGGCATTTTCTGCAAATTTGACAGATGCAGAATTGTTGCGGGAAGCATTGTTAAGATCATCTTGCGTACGCCTGATCTTTTCCTTGAGTTCTTCCAAAGTATACTTGCCGCTGGCACTGTAGGAACTACTGTTGTAAGACGTGGGCTCGGGGATACGTTGCAGAGTTCGTTTTGTCTCAGAGATTTGGCGACGAAGATCTTCCAAAATAGCAACATCGGCTTCATCATCGTCAGAATGATTATCATAGCGAGAAGAATAACGTCTGCTACTGGCAGATTGAGGGCCCTTTCTGCGAGAGCTTGACACATAATCACGTTGATTGTTATTGTAAGAGGAATCGTCCTCTTCCTCTTCTTGGTGTTGACGATTTGGAGAGGCATTGCCGCCAAACGATGGTGTAGAGGGTGGCGGACGGCGGCCCAAAACAAACTTTTTGAGCACGCTTGACGGAGGCTTGAGCTCGGCAGGTAGGACTGAAGGAATCTCAAAGCCGTTCATTTTACGATATACCAAATGCATTGCAATCGAAAACTCGTCAATGTCAAGACTGCCTCTATTTTCACTATCTGCCAAGTTCCAAATCTTCATCAGATCAGCAGGAGGCAACTGAGATTGAGTCAATACATCTTTTGCAGTATCTCCAGACATGAATCCAGATCCTGAACCTTCCCATGCATTGAAAATGTCACGATATCGTTGTTTATCTTCGGGACTGATTTTCCATGGTAAGAGATTAGCATCTGAAGTGCCGAGACTAGGATTGAGGAAGTTGGTAACGCCGTTTTGGTTGGGCATCATCTTTTTGGCAAATTCCAAGTTTTGAAGACGGGGTTTGCTGAGGGCAACAGGAGGCATAGAGGGCTGAAAGCCTGTTTGCATAGGAGCTTGGTAGTTGTTGCTACTCATGTTGTAGCCTGTTTGCATCGGCAGTTGAGGTACAGGTGGTGGAGTAGGTCTAAATTGATTTTGCATGGGCATTCCTGTCATCATTGGCATTTGAGATGGTAAGCCAGTCGTTTGGGGCAGCATACCGGTCATTTGTGGTTGTTGCATCCCAGTTATCATATACTGTTGTTGTTGATGTTGTTGTAGCGAGGGCTGCTGCTGCTGCTGCTGCTGCTGCTGTTGAGGGACGCTAATATTCACCAATTGCTGAGATGATTGGTTGCTTTCAGTAGACGCAATCGTTGCCATGGCAACCTCTGTTTCCTCTCTTACATTTGGTGGAAGCGAAGAAGGGAGTGCCTGTCCTGTTAGTTTCTTTGAGGTCAAAAACATGGCAACTGCAAACTCTGGAAAGGTCAAGAAGGGAGCGTTTACAATCGAGGCAAGATCCCTAAACAAAAAATATGTTGAATATTTATCTGTACAACGCTCTGAGCACTTTATGGTACCAAATCTTTGCCAAGGAATCATTATCCAGATTCGAACGCCTAAGAAGCTCACTGACCGCGTTGGCTTTTTAGACTAAAAATCAGTATTCATGATTTTAGATCTGTGCGAAATGCAGAATTTACCGGGAATCTTATTTCCACCATGAGAAGCAGCACTTTGGGCAAACAATTGTTCAAATTTTGATTGATCTGTTTGAGTTAAAAAGCTCAAGCGAACACCTTGTTACGATGTTAATTTGCTGTTTCTGCATATTTATGCATTTATTAGTTCTACCTTTTGAAGGGCCCGATTGACCTCCAGGACTATTGAACATTCTATTGATTTTACTGCGTTAAACAAACAATATATGTTTTTATTCAAACAAAAAATCAAGAAAAAAAAAAAAAAAAAAAAAAAAAAAAAAAAGGGAAAGCGAAAGGGAAAAGGAAGAATAATTGAAAGAACATGAAATGCTTCTTGTTTTGGATTGTCGTTAAATGTCCGCATTAACCCACATCACCACCACCACATTGTTATTCGTCAATTGATGCTGGATGCTTGAGATATAATTGATGTACTTTTGTTTGATCTTGATCGGCGTGTAACATGGAAACATGGATGATGATTGCAGATGAATTGTCCTTTCGACTCGTGTAGAGGCATTTGATTTTGTTGCCAGCAATAGCTTGGACAAATGCAGTCTATATTTACAGCAGAGTGAGCGTTTCCTCAAGTGAACACCATATGCATATCAACTTACAGTTTCTAAATGTCTAATTTCGATGACGCTGGATGAAAACGCAATTAAATATGGATAGTAGACAACAACTGACTTTGCTTCAGACTCGAACTCGATTTCTTGTTGTAATGAGTCTGCGTTTGTGTCTGCTACAGGACATGCAAATTGCGCGCTACAAATCAAGCCTGTGCCTGGTTGATTTAATGGGACGTAGCCTATAGTTGTTAAGGCAGGATCATCTGCCTGATGAGTCCCAATCATAGATACATGATAAGGTGCAGGCAGGTCGATACGATGAGAGTATTTAAGAGCATTCTCATGTAGATTCGAGGACAACCCTGCTGTAACCCAACTGAGGATATCCACTTTTTCAATGCCTTCTGCTTTTGATCGAATATATACATGACCATCAATGATCTTTAGATCAGACGGTTGGATAAAGAGAGGTTTGTATTCCTTGAACTTCCTGAACCATGATTGCTGCGTAGTCCCGTCTGTTTTGTAAAACATCAATACGAGACGAATAGACCCAGTGCGACGACGTCGTAAATAACAAAGAATCGGCTCCCCACCCAATGTACCAACAGCAAAATGAACGACGCCTGATTTCTGCAGTATGTGAACATCTTTAAAGCTTGTGAAGCTGTCGCTATTCGTTGGCGACATTGTTGTCACTACATTGGCTGCGTCTGAGGGAGGGTAAATATCGTCAATTAAGATCACGCCAAGCATTCTATTTGGCTTTGAACTTCTTGCTATAATCATCTTGTTGTCGAATAACTCCAACTGATGGCAATTGCATGACAGAATAGGCTTGAATAATTCAGACCCGTCTCTGTAAGCTACCCACACACCGTACTGACTTCCTAGTGCAATGGCATTTCTACCATCTGAGGTGGTAAATGGCAACGAGCACCAAATTGTGCCACATCCTGTTGCGTATCTGCCGTTGACGCTTTGTAACTGAGAGCAATTCAAATTGCTGCAGATCAATTCCAATCCAAAGGGCCCGTAATCAGGGTTTGGGAGTATCGACTTGATTTTATTCTTCCACATCAATCGATTTTCGGTGGTGGGGCATTCAAAGAGATAATTCAGGTTTGGGTCAGCAATGTGATGTATTTGCAGCAGTCTTGATCTCAAGATGTGTGGTGAATCAGCGCGAGAGGGGTAAGATGCTGATTTTTGTAAGAGAGAGGGCGGCATGTTGAGACTAGCTGCTGTCGGGAAAGTAGCAGCAGTAGTAGCAGCAGTAGCAGCAGTAGCAGCAGTAGCTTGGAGTGACGATAGCTCTGACTTGTTTCTTTTTCGAATACGCTGTTTGATGCTTTTAATACGATGGCGTATCTTTAAGCCTGATATGGTATAAACATCTGAGTAGATGGATGAGCCTTCATCAGACTGGGCATTTGACTCCACCGATGCTGCCGTCATGCTTACGTATCTATTACTGCTATTGTCACTGTGGCTCCGGTAATGATGATGGTAGTATTGCTTCTTGATCGACGACAGTAGGCTGGACTGACGATGGGAGATCATCCTGGAGCGAGCCGCTGTTGTTTTCCCAATCCTCAGCATGTAAATAGGTATCGGTTTGTCGACCAAGATGAATTCCACATCGCCATCAGCTGTTGTGCGTTTCCGTGCGATGATTAGTACATTTGTAAACAGAAATAGCTGGCATGTGGTGGGCGGAATGGGCGGCGGCTTTGTTAGACTCACTGAGCCCTCAAATAGCAAGCCGACATTGTCCGGCAAAATCTGCTGCAATCTATGCTGATAGCGGATGCTAGGCCTCTTTACGCGCAAGCCAAATTTGATTTCCATCAGTCTCTGCTCGGCTTCAGCATTCCGAGTGGCTTCGTTTATTTTGTGTAAGATATCACCTAATAAAGTTATGGTTTTGGTCAGGATATCACGGTCGTCCTGTTCTGAATTCTTTAAAATTGTATCAAACAGCAGGTCGTACTTTGCCATCCTCACAATTGGCGATATAAGCAAACCTTTGAGTGGGATGCGAAAGTCCTTTTCGGTAGCTTCTTGCTCCTCAATGAATTGAGCGAATGCAGGATTTTTACTGTATTCCATAGTGTACTGGTATTTGGCAAACACATGGTTTGAAACATATCGAATGTAAGGGTCGATCATTCGTGAAAAATGCTTGTATAATAAATTTCCAATTATGGTTGAATCAGGAAACAAGTTGAAATTGTTTGAATCTCTGGAGCCATCCAAATCTCGAGCAAGCTTCTTATGGTGGTTTGCTAAAACATGGTAGTTTCCAAATAGTGTATCATGAAACGAGTATCGTCGCAACTCGTCAATAGTTGTTTGCGAAGCGAGCAGTGGTCGTGCAAATACGTCTCGAATAACGACAAGCTGTTTCAAGAAATTATTCTCATAGCTCTCGAGCTCTTCTATCGCAAGCTGTCTCTTTTTCTCTGTGGGGGTTAATTCCTCAAGGACGTAGCGAGGTATCTTGGAGGTCCAGTCCTAATCGCAGATGCTTAGCATGTCATGTATCCGTCATACTACGATCATTGTCGCTTACAGTGTGATCTTTTTCGTCGTTAATGTGGGCGGTATTGTTCAGATAAAAACCGCTCCATTTCCGGTTTGGACAGCAAGGCGAGTAGCAATTCTCGGTCGACAATGGCTCGCAAAGTGGAGAATAGCATCGGGTGACATTCACAAGGATGCCCTGTGTCGTAACATCGTTTATCAAATATATGTTTTTGGAGGAGGGCACCAAGATCCTGTTTTCTACGAGTGAATCAAAAAAATGTTCTTTAAACTCTTCTCCTATTGTTTGGGCTGTCAAAACTGATTGGCAAGCATCCTACGAAAATCCATGTTAGCTCACTGCTACTCGCAATTTTTTTTTTTTTTTACCAGTGCTTCATTTTTGGTGATTTGAGCATACTGAGCCTCTTTTACAAATGATTTTGTCAAGATAGAAAGACAACCGCTGTTGTTTTCAAAAGTTGAAGATGTGGAAGAGGATCCACTTGACTACAGAGGAATTAGCATAGAAAAAAAAAAAAAAGAGACTAATTGTAGTCCCCCTCCCCACGCCCCTTACACTTGCTTTAAGCATCCAATAAGCCTTAAAATGAAGAAGCAATAAGTAAAGTAAAAAGGAAAAAATAGGGGACATGTATTTATTTCTTTGGTTATAAAAAATCAGTATTTATATCACGGGATACAGTATATGGTGAATCATTTGAACGCTTTGGTTGTACAGTGAAGGATGTCTTTTTTTCCGTGTCTTTGCCTGCTGTTCATCGACAAATGTAGTATGTGGAAGGTTCCAGCTCTATGTCTTACTGTTTTCTTCCAGCCGTCTTCTTTGATGTATTGGCATCAAAGGAAGGGCGTTCAAGGAGAGGAATTTCGCACATATCAAAGGGGTTGTTTTCGTGGTAGTCTTTTTTAGTTGTGTGTAGCCTACAAACAATAAACTCAATGCTTTGGGTGCCCGATTCACAAGAGATGATCTTGATACTCCTCTGGAACAAAACAATCATTTTCTTTCTTTTATTCTGTATGACCACCTTCAGCATGCCTTTGTCGATTAGAGATGACATTATGCCCTTTACTAAATTGACTAGCAACTATTCATTACATGATTCGATAACCTCATTCGATTCGTCCGTCTCATCCGCAACTCCCACCACGACTCCTACAAGAAAAATACACAATGGTGACCAAGAAACCCGAATTAAACAACTTAACAATCAAGTAGAGCAACTGTCATTGTCCAATGCTCGGCTCGCAAGAGCTAACCGTAACCTAAAACTAGAGTGTGAGCGGATTATAGACGAAAAGACGACAGATTTAAAGCAGGCTTTGAAATCATCAATAGAACAAAATATTAGACTGCAACGAGCGAACCGACTTTTGAAAGATGATTACTTTAGCAAAACAGTAAAGTAAAATAATTGGAATTGAAACATAGTAAGAAATAGTTAACTAATTCTACGCAGGAAGAACTGAACAATATAAAAATGGATCAGATACGAAAAATGAAGGATATGGGTCCCGAGTATGAATACTTGGTCCAAGTAGTCAACTTGATGTATCGGCAGTTAGCTGGAAAATCCAATTGCGAATCAACATGCTGCTTTACCGATAAACCCCTCCACTCTAGCAGCTCTCTCATCCTTGCACCGCAAAAAGAAGATGATGAAATGAAGCACATATGCAGACCTGAAATCAAATCTCACAATATACCAACTGGAAGCATAGCGTCTGTACTAGAACAAGAAAACAATCAACTGAAAGATGACATGGACATATTAATAGAAGATAGAGATGCACTATACCAACTTTTAAAGGATAAAGAAGAAGACAATGAAACGCTAAAATACGAGCTAAAAGTGAAAGATGATATTGTTAAAAAACTGGAAAATGATTTTGAAAAAATGGAAATGGAAGTAACTGATTTGCAAAAGGTATGGTTTTCGGCACATTAAAACTGTATACATGCTATGCATCTAAGTGATACATATATTTAGGACTGGTGTCATAAATCCTTGAATAGAAACAACGAGATTCGAACGCCAGAGAGCTCTTTCTCTGATCTGCATGCATTTCCTTCCGTGCCAACATGATGACGACGCTTAACAATATAACAATGAAATTAAATACCGTACTAATAATAAAGTGTGGCAATTTTCTCGTATGAATCTCTTTTTTTTTTTTTTTTTTTTTTTTTTTTT
>MU619283.1:130300-158269 GCA_025201805.1 Parasitella parasitica
TTTTTTTTTTTTTTTTTTTTTTTTTTTTTTTTCTCGCCTCTATTTTTTAACCAACTTGCTTACAACTTATCCCACTATTTTTTTAACCCAAAAAAAATTATAAAACGGTCAAAAAATAACAAAAACAAAAGAATGATTCATAGCACCAGGATACCAAAATGCAATATAGGAATCAAACAAGGACATGTCAATTTTTTTCATTGAAAAAAAAAGGTAAAGTACTTGAATGATTTATCCGGGTTTATTGATTGGTAGTTATGCTGTGCTCTTTACTCTCTGGTTTCGTTTCATTTCCTCATCTTTCTCTTGGTTTTTACCGGTCGAAAACCTTGGTCAGTTTTGAAAACTGACCCTGAAACGTTTGTGTTTATGATTTTAGATCAGTATGTGATAAGAAAGATAGTAGTGGGGGGGGGCAGAGAGCTTTCTTTTCTTGGCTTTTTTCATTGACCAAATAAAAATAATTAACAATTTTCTTGAATTATCTATATTTAAGGCTAAACATGCTGGAGGTATCTCAAAAACATTCTTCGCATGCAAAAAATTGGTTAATATGCGAGTTGGGCAGGCAAAGCACCTTCACATTTAATTTAGTATGTAGAAAAGTGAGTTCCATATGCCTGACAGAGACATCATTAAAAATGAGCCTGTCATTGACTAGTGAGCGAAAGATCAAAGGAAGCTTCCTATAGACTATTCTGGCCCTTGATGATAGCAACTATTAAATGAAATTTTTGACGTTACTTAAAAGGAACCTCTAATAGGCGATCCTTCTCTAAATATAATTGCACTATTTTTGTCCTTAATTGGCATTTCCCTTCAGTTACGGATCGTTACCGTATACTACTAAACGTATCCAATTACCATATTATAATAATTCGAGTCTAATAAAGCTTTTGATGTGCAAATCTTGACAGTTAACAAAAGGCGTAAGTGCATGTGAACTAAATAATATAATATTGCGTTCACCATTTTGTTACACGCTCTTCCAAGATGTGGAGATTTAAAAGGAAGGTAGTAATAGTGGTAATTAAGATAATTTCCACCTTGGGCGCTAGTTTCTCTTCTCCTCTTCCTCCACTCCTTTTACTTTTTTATTCCTGAATATAGATCGAAGGATATGAAGACTTTTACAAGTTTATTATATGTAATATGGGCTACAGCATTTGTTCTGGCTTCTTCATCAGCTTCCTTTGTGGACCTCTCCAACACATTTCTTCTACAAACCAATAACAATAATCAGAATGATGATATAGACATGAGTAGATTTACACACCTACTATCCAATCATCTACTATTTGACCATTTTGACAAAGCATATCTTCAACTCTCGAGAAAAATCTCGTTTCAATTTAGAGATGCCATCCAAGTCAAGGTTAAAAAGATAAAATCAAAAGGACCTGGCAGTAGCAGCGTCAGTAGCAATAGCAACAGCCCTGCTTCGACAGTGGCTGCAGTTCCACCACCAGTAGATGTGCAAATATTGAAGCGACAGCTAAAAGGTGCCGTTGGATGTAAGTTTTTCTTTTTCGTATCTATCGCATTTGTTGCTCATAATCTTTTTATTTTTATTTTTATTTATAGCATTTGTCGAGGATAAATTGCCAGCAATCCTGACCAATAGATATAACACCACAAGTTTACAGAATCAATTGGATGAGTTACTTTATCAGTACTGCCCTAGCATCTATAAACATCAGCAACGTACGATATCATACCAGTGTTTACTAGACAATCAAGAATCATTCTTTCAAGACATTTATTCGTACACAACATATGAGCTACAATCGACTTTATTAAAAGTAAATGAGTATGATTTGCCGAGACTGTTTGAAAAAACAAGAGCACAAATCTCGGGGATCTTAATTCATTTCAACCAGCATACATTAGACAGAAATCACCATCGACTTGAGCTCAAAATCAAGGCAGCAAAAACATCATCAGTGCCTCCAGAGGGTACATCATTATCGCTACCCGCCAGCTACAGTAACAGCAAGTTTCGCAATTGGATTTCGCCAGAAATGATTCTTGATTTTGTCACGACTGTTACCCACTCTGACAATGAAGAAGGAAATACCATCCAGCATTTTATAGATTTATCAATGTAAAAATAAAAGAATGACAGGGAAATAAAAGCTTGTTTATTATATACACATTAAAAGTAGTCTACATGCTGCTATCGCTATGGTTGCTTGATGACAATTTTGATTCTATAAGTTTCAATTTTTGTATCACGGTAGAGTTGATTGGAATATTATTAAGAGGCATATCTTGCACGATGATTTCTTTTGCCAAGTGAGGCTTACCGAGGCCGACTAAACCATCTACAAGTTTGGTATATGTGTCCACATCTGCTTTATATCCAGTCTCATGTTCCATCCGAGTGATATATTTGCGTGCCTTTTGTATTTTGCCTTTCCTGGCCAATATAGTAATCAGGTTTTCATATACTTGCTTTTCAGGCTTCATTCCACGACTTCGCATTGATTTGAATAACTTCTCGGCTATGTTGGCATATTTTGTGTCTGCTGTGGCTGCATCTAATAAAATCTTGAATGTCATGCCATCTACTGCAATACGCTGAGTCTCTTGACCAGGGAATAACTCGCCACGATTGTTTCGAAGAAGTAACCCTGTCATTTTTTGTATACCCTTTTTGGGGAGTAGATTGGTAATGGCGATATTATTGAGATAAACTTGGTCTGCTTGAGATGCCGTGGGCGATTTGAGTAGCTTATCATACAGGCTGTCTCTCATATTGCTTGATGAGTCATACGAGCTGAGCATTGTGCGCATGGTAGATAAATCTGGTACGACACTGACGAGCTTCATATGAGTGAGGATATCCAAAATTTTAGAGTAAGCAGCCGCTTTGTTTTCCATTACTGTTGTACGCATGAGCAGGTTGAAATCAATGACATCTGGCCCGTTTGTGTGAGAAGCGACAGTTTTAAACGTTGATTTTGCAGACTGTACATCGCCTTTGTTGAGATAGCAAGCAATTAAAGACGACAAACCAATATGCGTAAGAGACAGATCGAATCGCTTGTTCAACTCCAAAGCCTTCTCGCATATATCAACCCGTCCCGTTTGAGCAGCAAGACTGAATAAAGCTCGTAATGCCGTTCTCGCTAAATTCGGTTTGAGATCAGGCACCAATTTCTCAACTTCGACGGAGACGGTTTGGGCTGCATCTAATTGCTTGGAACGTATCAAACAACGTAAAACATGCACTCTTGCTTCGGCCAAATTAGATTCAGGGTATAATTCTTTACATCTTTTATAGAGCCTCATTGCATCCACATGGTATTTCAATTTCGCAGCATATGTCAGCAATGCTTGCATCGCATACAAAGGTACCGCCAAGTTGTGTTTCTCCATTTTCTCCCAAACACTGACTGAATGACTAATGTTTTTTTGTGATAGATACCAAAATATTAATTTCTGAGAACATTGCTGTGCCCCGGTTGTATCTTGCATAAAAATTGTATCTGATAGTAGTTTCTCTGCTGTGTGTAATTGTCCAGTATAGATGCTTTTGTCAAGTAAGTTTTTAATAATCGAAAGAGTGCTCATACCAAGATATCGCTTTTGTCTATAAATATGTCGCATGTCATTCAATCGCCACTGCTCCATACAGTCCATTGCAAACAGATTAAAAGCCTCGTTTAGCAATTGCCGATCATCCCCAACACACCTCTTGACTAATTGTGCCAAATCTTGATCAGAGCAATTTCTCTTTAAGAAATGCACTGCGGCATCCAACTGGTTTGTTGCGACCTTGCACGAAATAACAGAGCTTACCACGTTTCTGGTGGGCAATAACTTCATCTTTTGAATATGGCTCAGCCAAAAATCTATTCTATCTTGCTGTTTGTTTTTCGATAGCACCCTGATGACAGCTTCAAACGTAGCCATACTCACTTTATTCCATTTCTTTATCGTTTCAGTCAGTAGATCATCTGCTCGCTTTGTGTAATTCAATTCTGTCGCAAGGTAAATCAATTTTTCTGCATCTTGTAATCGATAGTGCGCATTTTGGAATTTTCCACGTTTGACATCTTCCAATATGTGAAATGCCTCGAAAAATGGTGTATTCGTAGTAAGGTCGTCAGGGTTGGACATGAATCGGGAAACAAGGCTATCGATATCTGCTCGTGTCAAATGCGAAAAATGGTGTGATCTTTGCTTGAGCATTTCATAGATTTTCAGTAATTTCTTCCTATTTTCTCGTCGAATAATGGTTTTTCGAGTATGAGGTGAATATGCTGAAATGCTGGGGTCAGAATTCTTCAAAGACATCGAGGTTTCATGGTATAACTCATTTCGCAAGCTTTCAAGTGAATTTTGATTAGCAAGAGCGACAGAGGAAGAAGATGGTTTATTTGGCTGTGGTTTGTATGGCTTAATCTTTGGATTGGGTGTGGTGGGATTGGAAGATGTTGATACAAGTGTTGTATTCCGCCGTATATGATGAGCCAGTGCTGGGGTCCTTCTCGAAAGGCAGTTGTGACATAGTCGTGCGAGCAGTTTTTGGGACTTCCAGCCTTCTCTAGATGATATAATAGACTGGAATGACATTACCCTTCTTTTATATGAAAAGAGAGAAAAAATGGTCTTTTTTTTTTTTTTTTTTTTTTTTTGACTGGTGAATAAACTTGTCAAAAAGAAACCCCCAGAGTCTATCGGGCAGGGTCATGGTATTGAAAATATTCTTTTCTCTATTCAGCGGCTATCTAAAAGTCAATTTGACCAACAGATGTCATCAAATCTCCATTCAATGTGTTCTATCAAGTTAATATGTAGGTCTCCACAGAGATTATGAATCTTATGATTATTGTCACGATTGGGTGAAAATCAGCTCAAATAAAAGATTTTGAGTTAGAGTATTCAGTCTTGGGTAAGAGTTTTTTCTCATCACTCCTGAAATGAATATATAGTTTTTCGATTCTCACAGAGAAACTAGTCTTTCATAACAGTGATACGCCCTGGCTATATCTTCTATATTAGGTATTATGTAGAGATTAAAAATATAATTGTTTTGTTTCACCAAGATGTGCTTTGCATTTGAATTTCATTTAGTAAAAATATGTATTCTCAATTGCACATGTATAGCGTTCAAGTGCCATCACCATAGCAACCGTGTTTGAATTTAATCTATATTGTACATTTATCTTTAAAGCTTCAAGTGTTTAGGCAATACCAACATGATCATCTATCTTTCAAGATATTGTTTGCTTTTGTAGCTACATTTTTAATGAATATATTGAGACCTTTGCAAAAAAAAAAAAAAAAAAGAAACTGGTTTTTGGAGTATTGCTTTTAAGCTAACTCACGCAGACTCGAGAGATAAAAACATGGAATTTTAATCAGTTAAATTTGCCCAGCAAAATATTATTTACTCTATGAAATATAAAGTGGATCACTATTAGGCATAGCATTTCTATAGAATATCATAATTTGTAGTGAAACATCTAATATCAATAAAAAAAAACAGAAGTAAAAGTATTGGTAAATGTATTTAATATTCAAAAAATTAAGTTTTATGGTTATTAGAGCCTATCTTATGTATCAATTTTTTTTAAAAAAAAGGATGTCAATATGATACAAACTCATATCAAAGAGTAAAACAAGATCATAAACTGAACATGACATGGCATTTGAAATAGATACAATCTATCCTATTGCTCGGATCTCATCGCTAAAACCTTTATCCCCACATCACTTCCCTTAGTTCGTAGAAAGTATATAAACCCTCTATTTCGAACTGTAGTAAAAAAGTGTAAAAATAACAATAGATACAATTTAATTCCTTCTTTATTTTGGAAATAGGATAACGTGCAAAGGTTAGACGTTTATAATCTATTTATATTCGTTGTTATAAGCGGTCTGTCAGTCAGTCCTACCGTAACTGTCAGTCGGACCAAGTTCAAGTTCGTCTGTATTTGATTTTACATAATCAAGTACGGCATTCTAATATTGATGTTTCTGACACATTTGTAAATGACATGCATGGACCAGTCCTTACATTGGTCTATGCGTTCCAAATGTGGTTTGTGGTTCGATTTCTTTTAGTTGGTTCTTAATTGATTATGAATGCTTTGTGGTTTCACGGTAGATATTTAGGTAATCTGTTTGTTAGCTTGATTTGGAATCTTTAAGGTAGCTCCGTAAAAGATGACATTCAATTACTTTTTTTTGGGGAGTTCTATCACTTCAGCACATTACTGTCGTTCTAGCAAAATTTATTATGAGCAAATATCTGAATTGATGATTTTTTTTTCCCATAAATGTTATTGCTGCAAATACATTGTCAGATAGTAACTAAGAACTTGAAAAAAAAGTTTGGTGTAATTCTAAGCACTAGCCTCGACTAGGATAAGAGTGTGCATTGTGTTGTGCCAGTGTTAAGTGCCAGCGGAATGCTTTTTCATAAATGTTATGTGAAAAGAGATAAACAAGACTTATTCTGAATAAAACCAGGTACAAAACTGAAGACTTTTATTGACATAAGATATGATCTCTATTTACGCTAAAATATATCCCTGTTGTGAGGGCTCGGTTGCGGGATGTGATTTACCTGTACATTCGAATACAATACGCTTATTGAACTATCCAATTACTCCGATATTCAAGTAGCTATTACTAAAATTCTACTTCTAGATGTATGGATAATATATAATAGAAAAGTTAACTTCAAGGGGATAAAGAACTGATATTTATTAATTATGAATAATTGGAATATTTATATGTGATAACTGTTTGTTTGTTGGCGCTATACGCCTTACTCGCATGACCCTATTGTGGACATGCCCACTCACAACTGTTGGGTTAAAAAAGATAATAAAAACCAAATGTTAACGAGATACGAAAACTTAAAGATACTTTATTTAAGATCGAAATTACATCTGCTATTTATACTTTTTACAACTACATAAATTTATGGTGACTTATTTAGATTACTAATTGATAAGACTAATTCACAGTGACAATCTACTTGACAGGATACGATATGAGGTTATACAGCAAGGGCTACACGTCTTTGATCTGACAGTGTTTTAACCTTTATCCTGGTGCTCAGATCTGTGTTACTTACAGGAATAACCTTCTTGATTTGAAACCGAGACTTTATTCTCCAATTTACACAGGCTTATCACATCACATCATTGGACAATCTTCAATCTTCAATTGAAGTACATTGCCATGATCTCCTGTCTATAATTATGGCAGATCAACAACATTCCAATCAATGTTTACCCACATAACATCTGATGTTTGACAAGAAGTGTCAAACATTATTAAATCACTGCATTTTCAGAAACAGACCTTGTCTTCAATTTTACGTTGAAGAGAAGATTGGGTAAGATGTCTCCACAACATCCCGCTGTCTGATCTTGATGTAATCGTTGAATTAGCCTAGAACCTTCAAAGAGGTTCAATTACAACTTGAAGCTTATTAGTTATTTACGTAAAAGAATTGCCAACAACAATTACTACTATCATGATCTATACATTAAAATTATGTTAGATGTATGCCATATGTAGCCATTATATGGATGCAGCATTTCTACCACAACATGAACGTTTATATAATACATCGAGAGATTTATTACGAATAAAAGTATAAATCTTTGGCAGATTTGTTTTAGAGAAGACTTTTGGCATAATAATAATTTCTGCTAAAATGACAGTAGAACCGACTTCTAACTTGGAAAACTTAGCATTGACTTGGCCCTATCTGGCAACAACATTGACATCTATACTAAAAGGATCTTTACCGGAATAATTTCTATTGAACTTTTCTAATAAATCACAGACGTTCTACAATTCGTTCCAACCACCAAGACAGTTTACTACCATTCCTTTAAAACCACCATACGGGAGAGCCAAAAACACGTAATTGCATTTCAAACTCCGACACAAAAAACAGAGAAACGTTTGATAGAGACATTGCCCAGTAGAAAGCAAGTTATACTCAGATAGCGATGATCATGTCTGATTTGATGGCGCATAAGACAGGGTTTTATTTGCTCTCTATGGCAGGCTATTAGTGGCTATTCACCCAAATTCGTGGCTTCTGCTGATAGCTTTCTAGATATTGATGTAGACATTGTTGCAGAAATTATTTAAACTAATTATAGCATTTTCGTTTTTGAAGCAAAAAAATGGATTTTAATTATTGTGTTTGTATAAAGTGTCGACATTTGTCATACTTAATTTATTTATAATATAGCGATCATAATAGTAAATTTAGGTAATTCTTTTACAAATAAGTAATAAGCTACAAATTGTAATTGAACCGCTGAGAGGTTTTTAGATTAATTCGGGGAGACATCTTATCCAATCTTCTCTTTAACGTAAAATAGAAGAATAGGTCTGTTCCTGGAAATGTTGTGATTTAATAATGTTTGACACTTCTTGTCAAACATCAGATGTTGTATGGATAAACATTGATTAGGATATTTTTTAGTTTAAATAGAGATAATATATTATGTCAATAAAAGTCTTCAGTTAGTATTTGGTTTTATTCAGAATAAGCCGTGTTTATTTCTTTTCCTAAACTAATTCACAGGAATTTAGTGGATAAGAGTTTACGGATCATCGGTAAAACAAAAGCCCAGATATGTATAAAGGATAGAACGTTCTTCGTAGTAGATTTGGAGGAAGTGCATTCGTCAGGATTTAACACTATTTTCAGGAACAAAATGCTATATGCTATCACCACTCTGTTCTCATGCTCGCTTTAAGATGTATTGTACCAACTATAATACATTACCGCTAGGAGTTGATCTATATCCTAAAGAGAGGTCAAGAAATTGAGCATTTTTTCAATCAATAGCTTATCAAGTTATCAGAAGGAAACATTTTTGATGCATTTTGCTTCGGTGGCTTTCTGCTTTGACAGCGTATGAAGTCTCAACATGATTTGTGATATTGTTAACGTCTAAGGTTAGATGTTCCGGGTGGTACTCACATACTTTTAATTGTCTACCACAGGGGAAAAAAACGATCAAGATTAATCATTGTTGATCAATTTGCTAGTTAATTGGTTGCTTAATCATTGGTAATAAATTTATGTGGAGGAAACATGAGTTTTATTAAAAGCATGTTCCATATATCAGCTTCAGCCGTTGAAGGCTTCTAATCATGGAGGTAATCGATGGTGGTAAGTTTTTTAGATCATGAATGTTATTTAAAAAGCGCCAGCAGGATTTCTTGTTTCTCGCGTTTGCCACCAAAACAGAAGACCTTCTCTTTTAATTACATTTTTATATAGAAAAATGTCAGAATTCGAGAAGAAGCGCCCAATTTTCAGTTTTGGAGATGATGAAGAAGACGAAGATGGCAAATTTATCAGCTCTGTTCAGCCACTCCCGAAGAACGCTGTCGAACGTTCTGCTTTTATGGCATCAGACTTCGAACCAGATGCATTTCTCTCTAGCCATAGACACTTGGGTCTTGAGCGCATGAAAGCAGAGCTTAATACACATTTAAAGCAATTAAAAAAAGAACTAGTCGAGCTGATTAATCGAGATTATCAGGACTTTATCAATTTGTCAACTAATTTGAAAGGTGTGGATAAAGATATTGAGCAATTGAAATCGCCTTTAGCAGAGATGGAACACCAAGTCAAGGTATATCTAGCATACAAAATATCAAGATACCTATTAATCAATGCGATTTTTTCTTTGATAAGGATGTGCGTCAACATTTTCAGAATGTGATTAATTCATTGGAACTACAACTTCACAGTCGAGCACAACTTCGAGATAAAAAAGTTTGTAAAAGAAAACATGCTTGTACAATCACAACGCACTCATCGCATTAAATTATAGTCTGTTCTCAAACTGTTGCTCAATATTCATGATTCCGTAAACAAAGTTGAAGATTTATTAGAGATCAATTCAGATATTGCGAAACATTCATTCAAAAGTATCGAGCAGGATCACGTTGTAGTGGTAGATGACAAGTGAGTGGTTTATTTCAAAGATGCTGTACAATTCAATGCTGATAACATGGGTCTTCAAGCTTGGGCAAAAAGATAGAACGTGTAGCCATTGAATATAATCAAATGCAACACTTGGTTCGTCGCGGCAAAAACTTGGCCTTTGTCACCGAGAACGAATGGAGAATCACTCGTATCAAGGACACTATGGAACTAAAACTGTCCAAAGCATTATCTGCAGCTTTGTCGCAAATCAGACTTGGAGAAGTGACAAGAGCAACCAAACAGTCTTTGATAGAATGCCTTCGTACCTATGCATTGATTGATCAAACACAGATCGCAGAAAAGATTATTCGCGAGGAATTCGTCAAGCCATTTATAGCCAAATGCATTTCACGTAAAGCGATCGAAGGAGTGAGCAATCATAACGGATCACTTGGAACAACATCAGGACACCCATTGGCAATGATGTACAATAAGATTTTGATTTTTACATCGAGTGATCTAAAACCTATTTTGGACATTACTCAAAAGACTTTGAAAGGATCACATTACGAGATATTAGTCAATTCGCTGTGGTTGGAGATAATAGAAAGGCTTAATAAGGAGTGCAAAAGTATATTTGCTGCAGGACAAACAGATGTATTTCACAAGGTCTGGTTGAATATATAGACACTGGAAGGAAAAATATTTATCACCTTGCAAGTAGAATTATTCAGCTACCGTAGCATTCATCTCTGAATTGGAAGGAATGTGCTATACAAAAAGATCGTTGCTGTACTTGCGAAATCACCCTACTTACGCAGAATTCATGAAAAAATGGCAGTTGCTCGTTTATTTTCAATTGCGCTTCCGTGAAATAATCAAGGATGTTGAGCGAGTATTGAATGACCCGGTATCAAGTATTACAATGGATGAAGCCCAAGAAATAAGCTTGTATGGAGGAAGAGTCATTTTAAATGCTATTAATCAATGCTGGTCAGATCAAGTATTTTTGTATGGGTTATCGCATAGATTTTGGAAGTTGACACTACAGTTAATTAAACGATATCAGGGATGGGCTACTGATGTGATACATGTAAAGTAAAGAAAAAGTTGCAAAAGCAAAGACACTCACTCTTTTTCTTCTTTTCAGGGCAATACCACAGACACCAAGATACTCACAAATCTTGCTAATGATGTTGTAAATCTCATCAATATTATCAAAAATCAAGCATTAGAAACTATTTTACCTAAACTACCTTCTAATATCCAAGACGTACCATTACTCAAAGGTTAGTATCTCTATTTTTTTTTTGGAAGAGAGCTTTTATTTTTTAAAAATGATAATATTTAGACAGCATGGACAAAGCTTTGGATCAGTTGAAACAATCAACCGAACCCGATATAACAGACGCTATCACAAATAGCATTAGCATTGATTGCCTAGAAGCACTAAGACCTATGACAGATGTGGCAAATCAATTCCGGCACAATAAGGATAAACCCAAACCAGCTGAACCATCCAATTTTATACCCAACATTTTCAAACCGTTTCACACATTTGTTGAGCAGCACAGTTGCTCTGCTGAATTGCAAGAAAAGTGGGCAACTGTTGTCGCAAAAAATGTTGTTGCGGAATATAAAGCTATATTAGATGATATTTTATCAAACCTGTCCAAAAAAGAGACGAGCAAAACCGAGGGCAGCAAGGTATCAGATGAAGATAAGATTCGTCTTCAAATTTTACTGGATGTTGAAGAAATTGGAAAGGAGGTAACACACGGATGATTCACATGTTGATTCGGCCTAATCCACTTTTTCCTTAGTTGGACATGCTACAGATCGTCGACAAGAATGACAGCGTGGATTATAACAAGCTAGAATCTCTTATAGCGTCCTTTTCGACTCGTGCTGATAAAAAATAATAAAGTTTGATTAATTTTTTATTGTTTCTAGACTTTTTAGGTAACTTTTTGTAATACAGGGCTCTGTGTATCCTTCTTTGTAAACCAAAGGTACATTTCACCAATAGATTGAGAAGCTTCCAAATAATCGTCAATTAAGCGAGCAGGAAGTCTAATGAATTCAGTGACGACATTATTTTTAAGCTCTAGTTCCTTTTCAAATTCATCCTGATCAAAGGGCAAATCATCAAATTCCCAAGCATGGAGGACCTGAACAACCTTATTCTTTGATGGATCTCCTCCACTCAAATCAACGCCATGATCAATCATAAATCTAACAGTTTTCTCCCAGCCCTCAGCAGGCAAAAGATTGATATCCAAACCCCATTCATTGACAGCATGATGCAAAATTGCCTTTGCCTCCTTCATTGTTTTTTCGCGCACATCCTTGAGCTCCATGTTATGAGCACCGGGGACAGTAACATCCCAGCGGCTAGGAGGACCGAACTCGAGCACTGCGTTTTCAACAAGTTGGTTCTCAAACAGCTTAGCAGCAGATCTAAGAGCAGGGAGTTCGAAACCTTCTACGTCGATCTTCAAAAAGTGAATAGGCTGACGGAACAAGAGAGATTCGGAAATGTCCGCAACAGCAGAAATATTGTCATTAATAGCTTCGATGCTCTTGGCGTAATCATCACCCAAATCCTCAGGTTCAAGGATGGATTTTTCGCTTTTGCGATCTGTGCTTATTTTGAGTTGCTTTTCCATGGCAGTGGATTGGGGGAAGAGGCGATCGTAGGCGGGCAGTGTATCAAGACGAATAGTTTGGGTGGTGATCATGGCGTTGGGGTTGTCGTAAGAAAGACCACCAATGCCACCGTCGTTAATCTCAACCTTTTCCATGGCAAGTTTTTTAAATTGGTCCAGCACAGCAAACGGAAGGACGCGAAGACGCTGAGAAAGCTGATTCAGTCTACCAGCCATATTAATAACGCCTATTTTTAGAAATTGCTAAGAATAAGCCAGAGGCAAAAATAAGCCTATAATGGACTTACTTCGTAAATGCGTTTGTGGTTCGAACGCAATGGTATGAGCGCCACTTGCACCAGCAACAAGAGAAAAGAGACCGTGGTTAGAGCCTAAAGATCACATGTATGAATACAGCATGTCGACTATGAATTAAAAAGCCAGCTTACCAGCATCGACCATCACTAGTGGCGTGGATCTCTCAGGGTCACGACGGTGAACACGGAGAATCCACTTCATAAGTGTATAAATCCTAAATTCACGATGATAATGGTTGTTGACGTCAGGGTAGTTTGTATTCGAAACAACGAGGACATCAGGCTTTGTGTTAATCTGCAGTAATATGGGTTAATATCAAATGTGTACCACCTTCCCACTAATAAACACCTACAACACCAAATTGCCATAAATCTCCTGAGCCAGCGTATTTCAGACCTTCTGCTGTTAAGCGGTAAGTTGTTTTATCTGCAGTGGGTGCGATTGTATCGATATTTTGACTAGATTTGGCGTGGGTATCTGTGCAAGGGTGAGTCTCATTTTATCTGTAGGTAAAGCCCACACTTTTTGTCTACCTGGATAATGAGTGTTTGGTTCGTCAAGTGGCTGCGGATTCATGCCAACATGCTCCTGCAATTTGGCCTCAGCGATGGGTTTAGGTAAGATTGCAGGTGGTGGTGGAGGAGGAGGAGGTGGTGGTGGGGGGAATCTCTCGGGATCAACATTTGGATTGAAAGGAGGACTTTCGAAAGTTTGCCCTATTTGATCCTCAGGCTGTAGTGTAATCGTTAGATACAGGAAAAAAAACCCCCCAAGGTAGCTTACATCAGTAATGGTGCAAAATCGTGGATTTGTGCATGGATATTGTCTCCAAAAAAAGAATATGTTTAGTGCTATGAAAACGACAATTAGTACAATTGTCCAAGTCCTCCAGCTTCTCATGTTTGTTGAAAATAAATGAAAGAAACAAAGAAAGAAGGGAAGAGCTGGACATTCGAAATAACTACTATAAATACATAGCACACAATTGGGGGTTTAAAATTCCTCCTATTAGAAAAGGGTGTTTCACAGCTTTATTTAATACAAATCGACTATAGTCGTCCATCCTTGACGCTGGGTGTTTTTCCTAGCCCATCTAGTATATTTATACAGTAAGTATTCAATTAGTTACTGTCAAAACTTGCTTACAGTTCGAGCAATTTTGAGTCTTGAACTGAGGCTGGTAACAGCGTCTCGATGACATTATAGACATGTGCAGGTTTTGTTTCTGTTAATTGACTGAGTCCAAGCGGCCTAACAAAGTCAAATACACAATCTGCATTGCGCTGGTGCCTTATTTCAACCTTGTTCCTCTTGTCATGCTCCTTTTTGAATATCAGTAGATTCAACTTGCTTTTGCAAAAGTAGTTTGATGCGTCTTTGTAGATGGTATTGTTGATGTTTTTTTTAATCCAGCAGTAGTTTTCAACGTATTTAAAACCCCAGTCTCTCGCAATGCCAATTACTTTATGTTCCCACTCTTTCTCCAGCCAAATAAATAAGAATCCGGCCTCTATTATCTTGGGTATGTTCATTTTGGCCTGGTTTTTGTGTGTCCATCAATATTGAGCGTGCATTTCGAACATATAAAAACTCACGAAATCCTCTATATCGACTTTCCCTCGCATAGATGTTTCTCCTGCCATCCGAAGTGGAGGGTCCATGTAAATCCCTTGAAATTGGCTCCCGTACTGTGCTAAATCTTGGGACACCAAGTGATCGATTTCGTAATACCTGAATTCTGTGGGCGGTGTATTCAGCGAGAGTGGCTTGATAGAATGCGCCCAAGATACTTTAATTGGCCTTGATGGTATCTTGACATACGTTGGGAGAGACGGATCCACATCACATACTCTTTTTTTCACAGCAATGGGCTTCCTACCTAAATCTTTTGTTTGCAATCCTAGGATCTTCTGTTTACTCAAAACAATTTGTCGATCATTTTGTTGGAGACCCTTCTTCCTACTAGTTTTGCTTGAGCGTTTATTATACTTTTCATCGCCATCATCTAAATCGCCAAAGTCATCTGTCAAGTCGTAGTATTCACTAGGTATCACGGTTAAAAAGCGTCTAACAAATTGTCTCTTTTTCTTTTAGTTTTTTTACTCTTCTTCTATAGATTCATCTACGCTGTCGCTTCGATATTTTACTTGTACGAGATCCATTGCATTCATGTGCTCAGAATTTAAAGAAGCCCTTTTGATTGTAAATGCAGATGTGCAGCGGAACACTTCTTCTAGTTGTGCTTGCGTTAGCTGGCTATCCCTTTGCTGTTCTCTCTGTTCTGTTTCTGCCTGTGAGCTGCCCGCAGCTTGTTTTAAACTAGATGATAGCTCTTGTTGGATACGGTCTAATTCTTCAAACTTCTTCATAATGGCATCTACTGATTCAGCGTCTTCCACGTAACCAACATAATAAGCATTACTAGCATATATTGAGTTTTTTTTTTCTGCATACTTGAACGTTCGCAATACCTAACTTTAGTACTGTTCACATTAGCATTGGCAGTAATCTGTCTCCTCTTTCTCTTTGGACGTTCGTTCATATAATTGTGAATAAAGCCAAGAAGAGCTGGTTAAATAAAAAGATTGATCAACTGTTCACACGCTTATTCAACAATCTCATCATTTTATTTGATTTAGAAATACTAAATTGCCCCAATTTTACTACAGCAATAGATTCATTGACTGTGCATTGATGCAGGTAAATTATGAGGACGAATACTATTTGATAGATATATCACGCATAAGGGAAATATAGTAGATGGTTTTATAATATTGGAACATTTATATCAACACTTTATCGCACATATGCCGAGAATCTTTTATCAGCTCATAATGTTCAAGGTTGGCAATTTTGCTAAACTGAAATTTTTTGTCCACCGCTCTCAGGACAAAAGTCTTTGTCAACTGAGCATCCTATATTTGAAAGACATTGATTATATTTCAAACGAGTTACACACCAAAAGAAGCTTTTTAAAAAATAATTTTATGGCTGGCTTGATTATGGAGAATGGTAATTTTTAACTGAAAAGCTTGCCTTTACTTGTCAACAACCATACACCGAACATAGAGGGAATTCCATTGTTTATATTTAATATATCCATAAAGGTACGTGTTTGCATTCGAATAATACCAATCGTTCCTGACAATGCTTATAAATTATACACATATGTATCAACAGATAGATTTGGAAATGTATGTTAGAATGACTGGATACATTTGGGCACGAATTATTTTTATTAAACTGCTGCAATACACAAAGTCAGTGGACAATGGAACGAAATGAAATATCAACAACGGTAATTTTAAAACACCTAGCTATGTAGTTGAAAAAAGTTTATTGCTAAATTCGACACACATTATATTTTTGGTTTAACTTGCGTATATTGTGATAAGCGTTTTTATTGTTATAATTATAATAAGGATTTGAAATGTATGCGAAAATAATCAAGTATATCTAGTGAAGGGGGAAAAGAGAGCCATATCGAGATTTTACATGGAGCTTTCCTGAGCAACAGGATCAGCCTGAGCTTCAGGCATTGCGGCTTTTGCTTGGATTGCAGGTTGGGCTTTTTCTTGAGCTTGCTCTTGAGCTTGCTCTTGAACTTGTTCTGGAGTTTGTTCTGGAGCTTCTACTTGAGCTTCTACTTGAGCTTCTACTTGAGCTTCTACTTGAGCTTCTACTTGAGCTTCTACTTGAGCTTCTGCTTGAGCTTCTGCTTGAGTTTCTTCTCGAGCTTCTTCTCGACCTTGTTGGACTACAGGCATCTCGGCATCTTTTTGAGCAGCGGCATCTTTCTTTTCTTGTTCAGCAATCAGATAAGATTCAGCAGCATCTAATTTTTCCTTCTCGGCAGCAGCCAACTTCTCAGGAGTATAATCGGTAACCATTCTTTCCCATTCTACCTTTTCCTCAGCCAGGTTCTGAACGCCCTCAGCATCTGTATAAAACATAAAGTAAGCACTAAATGGTTTACTGACAACCATGCCTTTCTGAGTACAATGATCTGGAGGTGGCATAACTCCGTCGGTGCTTGCGAGGCGCACAAGATATTTAGCATGAGACAAGTAGCCATCAGTGGATGATTTGGAGACAACAGCAACATGATCATCCAAATGAACACTATCACCACGCTCAGCTCTGCCTTCTTCTTTGGTAGTGGTAGCAACAGGTCTTCCTGTACCAAACCATGAACCATCCTTGTAGTTGTAAATAACAGGCATGGTGTCAATAGGATTAGCTCTGTATTTATATGATAAATTCAGTTCATCGTGTTGACAAAATAGACTCTAATCCAACTTACTCTTGGTGTTCTGGATTCAGTGGAGCGGCAGCAATTTGGCCAATTTCTTTACCAGCAATGTCATAAGGAGCTTTTTCGCCTTTAGTAGGATAGAGGAAGGCATGTGTTTGCACGCTATACCAATGCTGGAAACCCTTCTTTTCTGGATTGCATTGGTACACACGTCGACCTTTGCCATACCAAACATCGTATAGAGTCGCATTGGCTGGTGGTGCAATGCGCTCCTTAACATTTGAGCTGTCAGGTGCAACGTTCAAAAGCGCTGGCAAGTAGTCAGCAAATGATAATTGAAACGAGATGGAAAGAATAGCGGCTGTGATATAGAATTTCATTTTTGTGTTGTAAAAGAGAAGCAAATTCAAACGATGTTTATATACATAGCATTCCCCCACCCCCTCTTTTTTTTTTTCACTCTTGTGATTAAATGAATAATGTAAATATTGTAGTATTAAAACATATTCCAAGCATTCTAATGCCATTTGTTTGTGTGTAAATACAGAGCTTTTTGAAAATGACCAATATGTTGGACATTTTGATTCTCAAATTACGCCTACAGGTTTCGTTGGATGAGAAAAAAAATATATCAATGTGTCTGCATGTCTTCTGTCATTGCTGGTATTCGCAAGTTCCTAATACTAAATACCGTTGATTCTCTTCAGAAGCTAATGAAATTTTATTAAATAATTTGATTCACTTGTATAGCAAGCCCTCTCAAACCCCAAAACAATAACATTTACACCCAGTTTTCTCCAGATCTACTACTTTTTGTATCGCAATATCGATAAACAATGAAACCCACTCGCGCTATTGAAAAGGCCAAGCGTTCTTCTCGTAGCTACCGCAGAAAGCATAATTTCCTCGTATCAAAGAGAAGTGGGTGCTTACAACTATGCCGAGGCATCAAACTTTTCAAACGCTGATCCATCTAATCTATTACATGTTGATATAACTAGTTCTGCGCTTGGCGATGGTCCAGAGACGTCTGTAAACTTTGTAACACCAAAGATGGAAGTCGCGCTTTGCATTGCTTCACTTCAATCTGAGGGATTGCGAAAGGCGACTGTTAGAAATTACACACCCATAATGCTTAACTGGAAGGTGAGTAGCAACTCTAACAGCGGCTTTAAGTCAAAGGTCAGAGCCAGGTACGGTTGCTATGGCAATGGTTGCCATGACGACGGACGCAAAACAATGGTAACCTATTGTATTCCATGGATACAACAATGCCGTTCATGTGGAAGACTGGGCCACACTAGAAGAAAACACGCAGATTGAGTGGCATGATAAAAATGCGAATCAGCCTACTTTTTCAAATCCTACTACCTTATACGTTACGTTCTTGTGGAATAGAAGTTCGCTCCCGTATGTCAACTCTTAAATTTCGAATGTGCTATGCTATAATTGAGCCGTTAAACCCACTTTCTGAAGTAGCCGTGGACTTGAATAAAAACAACGATGCTTAGAAAAAAAAATCAAAAGAGAAGATCAAACCACATGATTCTGCTTTGTTTTACTTCTAAACTGATTTGGATTCAATAGCAACTCATTCATTTATAATTTAATAGAGAGATTGATAGTAAAAGAAACAAACTGCAGTAATTATAATATCTACCAAAACAACCGTGAATGTTGTATTGTTTTTTATTACTTTATAGCTGATAATGCGGACTAGCTATCACTAATTATAATCGCTACTTCATGCTTCAACAGTGGGCTTATTTGCTCCTTTGGATTATAATTAGTCTTGGTACTAGAGTTAAGGGCATCTTGTTCTAAGCATGTTTCGCCGCATGTTAGAGGAAGGGCATTCTAAACAGATGCAGTATTTGGAGGTGGATTTAACATGTATTATGTGTAACACAACGTGATGGCTCAAGTTGCATCGTTACCCCATACTTCTTCATAGCACCTTCTTCTTTACAAAGATAAATAAATAAAGAATTATTAAAAGTTCATTCCATCCGCCAATTATATTTTAAGTTACAAAAAAGGAAAAAACCACGTAGATAACTCGTATACAGGTAATCTGTAAGCCTTATTTATTACTTAGGGCCAAGTTCTGCTAGCGCTTATGGCTTCTTGAAATCTGCGCTGATTTTTAACATCTGCGATTAAATATTGTACAATACAACCATTAGCAAAACAATTAGAGGAGTGTTTGTCCCTTGTTCTGTTGTAATGGGCATATAAGGATGTACCATCATGAGTTTGGGTAATACAGTTAATGGAATTCACCCCAACCTAATTAAGTTTTCAGAATTGATGATCAAATGTCTGCAACACCATATTTCAATATCAAGCTACGAAAAGTTCGCACCTTCGTTTGTCAATCATCATTGTGATACTATAGCTTGTCTTCTACTGTATACAAGTGAGGATGGCGGATATTATGCATTGAGAATACCCCGATTTTTCAACGCAAATAGCAGCAGGATGATGTCTTTAAACAAAAACTTGTCAGAACAGGAAATCGAATGCTTATAATCAACAAAGCCGAGCCTGATGGTGGCGGCTGATAAACTTTTAAGAAACATGAAAATTATATAAATCTTTTCTTTTTTTTTTTTCATAAAGACCAAAATAAGAAGCGTACATGTCGAGCAAAGCTCATCCAAAGGCAATGACCATTGCTGGTAGTGACAGTGGAGGGTAATTTTTTTTTTTATTTTTTAATCAAAAATGAGAGTCAATTGCCATGTTGCTAATTTGTCTTTTTCAGTGGCGCTGGTATCCAAGCCGATATCAAGACACTCACTTCTCTGCATGTCTATGCTACTTCTGTCATCACGTCTGTCACCTCACAAAATACTCTGTGTGTCGATGGTATCCATGACATTCCTGCCCAATTCGTAGCCAAGCAAATCACTGCTGTGTTGAGCGACATTGGTTCAGACGCCATCAAGATTGGCATGCTCTCCTCTGCTGAGATTATCAAGTCTGTTGCAGATACCTTGAAAAGGTTTCCCGAGCAATCCCGTCATGTCGTTTTAGACCCTGTGATGATCTCTACGAGTGGTTCTCGTCTTTTGGCTGCCGATGCTATTAAAGCACTTGTACAAGAATTACTGCCCATCACTTACGTTTTGACTCCCAACGTCCCCGAAGCAGAGATCCTACTGGATTTGGCTCCCGGGTCAATCAAGTCTGTTATGGACATGTGTGATGCAGCTCAAAGACTAGCAAATTTTGGGCCCAAGTTTATCTTGCTGAAGGGCGGGCATTTGCCTATTAAAGTTAATGGAAAGGAGCAGGTGGTCGATATTGTGTACAACACGTCGAATGGAAGCTGGCATGAGATCGCCAATGATTATGTAGACACCAAGGATACTCATGGCACTGGTTGCACACTTTCAGCTGCTTTGGCTGGTGAACTCGCCAAAGGTGTCCCCGGTAAGATGAAAAATCTTGCAAAGACATCGATAATTTGACTAGATATTTTTTATCCTTTGCAGTTGAAAAAGCCTGTGAGAAAGCCATTCGTTATGTCAAAGTAGCTATCACCCAAACATTAGGTGGGATTGGCGCTGGCCATGGTCCCATTAACCACTTCCATCCCTTGAATTGGTCTCCGTATGAAGGGTATAAAATGCTATTATGAACCTCATGCCCAAGTTTCTTGGTTAAAAGCATTTTATATATTTAGAAGGCCTCTAGTAGAGGCTATTAAAGAAACCCTCCCAGAAGGTCTTTGGGACGATTTCATTGATCATCCCTTTGTCCGTGGCATTGCTGATGGCACACTTCCAATTGAATCCTTCACCTATTATCTTAAACAGGACTATCTTTATTTGCAGCACTACGCCCGAGCTGCGTCTCTTGCAGCTTATAAATGTAAGTGTGCTTTCTATGCTGGAGTGGGTTTGATGAGTAACCCTTAGTGCTGTAGCTGGTACAATGGAAGACATCGCAGCAAATGCTGCGATTGTCGTTCATATAGCAAAAGAATCGCAGCTCCATTTGGATTATTGCAGCAGATGGGGAATCACCAAAGCGGATGTGCTGAGCTCGCCTGAAAGCGTATTCAATTCTGCTTACACTCGATTTGTTTTGGATAAAGGTGCATCGGGGGACTTGTTGGATTTGAAGGCTGCTATGGCACCTTGTTTGATTGGCTATGGTGAGATTGGCCTCAAGCTATTCAATGATCCTGAAACAAAAAAAGGTATGCATGGTGAACAGTGACTAGTTTATGCAAATGTAGTTGAGCCTAGTAACATAGAGGGCAACCCTTATTGGGATTGGATCTGTCAATACGCAGCCGATGATTATCAACTGGCCGTTATTACAGGCATTGGTAAGAGAAAATCAAAGAAAGAGATGAAATGCTGCCATTGCTAACACACCATACACTATAACAATAGCCGAATTAGAAAAACTGGGTAAACATGGCATCTCATCATCTATTTCTCGCTTCAAAGAAGTATGCAAAATTTTTGAGCAAGCTACTCGTTTAGAAGTAATGTTTTGGGAAATGGGAGAGAAACTCTGTTAGACGGTAACATTTTTAGTATAAAAATATCTGTATTCATTTTAATTATTGAATCAAGAAATTCCTATCCGATATGATACGTAATTTGAAATACGCTATGCTTTCAAAATATGTGGTAATTTCTGCCAGTTTGTTCGATCCCGTATATACAGTCAGTTTCAAATGAAAAGCAGAAAAAAGGATTTAATTCTTTTCGGTTTTGACACGAGTCTAAAATCAACGCCACCTTTGTTGGTAAGAGTAGTTACATTTGTTGTAACGGCACCTGCCAAAGGAACAAAATCCAGCTTCTTGTCAACAACGAGGCCTTGCATTGCTGGATATTCTTTGTTTCCATATTAAAAATTTAATTATTTACATCGATTACTTGGTAAAAGAAAAAAAAAACTACTATTGAGCATGAAAATGAGCCTATTGAGCACGGTCAGGATCTGCCATTCTATGGACAGTGATAAATGGCCCTGGTTCCATGTTGCTTGCATCTATCAAGCAGGGTTAATATAATCTATTCAAGCATGTAGGCAGTTTTTTTTATTTTTATTTTACCTTGAGGAGTGATTAGAATATATTGTGAAGTGTTATCACTGGCAGCATTCATCTATTGCATCATGTCAGTATTGCATAAAAAAAAAAAGCAACAAAAAATCGACGCTTACAATCATGCCCATTGTTTGTTTACGATTCACTGCGTCCATGAATACATCAAATTCATCCAAACTATGATACAAGGAGGGTTAGATACACTGTTGATTCATATCATTTGATATAGCACATATAAATATATATATATATATATACCAAATAAGAGGCGAGGAAATGCTCTGCCACAACGACAACAACAAACTAATTTGAGAAAATGACTTTTCGCCACCGGATAGCGAGCGAGAGTCTTTTTGACGAGACCCTTTACTGTACTGATCACCAGTAGATACACGGATTTCAAGCTTCTTTGCAGAATGGTTGAAACGTAGAGAACCTTCGTCACCACGCAAATGAAGATAGTACCCGAAATAGCTCTTGGCTGCCAGTGAAATATAAGCTCTAAAGGCTTCCCATTTCTCAATACGAGCAGTGAGCATCTTGCCCATAGATTTTTGGATTTTCAGCAATCCACTGATGACTTTCTTGGCTTCCTCGTATTCTTTCAATGCTGTATATGTCTGTTCCTGAGCCTCGGTAAGGGACATGCCGGCTCTATTGGCGGATTCTTGTGCGACACCCTCATAGTGTCTGATATCTCGTTCAATCACCTCGGGCTTTCTGTTTGTCTCGTAGCGATCAGGGTAATCTTCCGCACTTTGCTCAAGCCAGCTTTTGAGCATATTGTTACTCTCGTTGTAGATGCCTCGACTTCTTTCATGGCGCACCTTCATCGTTTGTGCTTGGACATTAAGGTTGCTCAATTTTTCTAGGTATCTAGTCTTGGTTTGCTCAATCTTTTCTATTTTGAACTTGTAGGTGTCGGACATGCTGAGTCGCTCAGTCTCTCTGCTCTGCAACGCCTCGATTTTTCTAGTGATCTCTGTCAAAGTTTTGTTGACTTCAATCATTTGAGCATTGATGACGTTGAACTGACTGATGTAACGTTTGGTTTTCTCGTCGCATTCGGCAATATCGTCATGGAAGATGTTCAAATCAACAGGATCCTCCTCCTTGAGTGTTTCCTTCTTCTGAGCAATACTGCTCTCCAAGACTGCAATTTCTCTCTTGATAGCATGTTCACCACGCTGACACTCTCTCCTTTGGTTCTCGAGTTCCCTGACCTTTTGGCATACAATCTTCCACTCGTCGTTTTTCTCGCCAAGTTGCACATTGGTTTCGTTGATAATGTTTCGCTCATAAGAGATGGCACCCTCCACGTCTTTTTGGAAGCGGGGAATGCCGCGGAACTTGTCAACTGACTCAGTTTTCATGCCTGATTTACCACCTACTTTGTAGCCCTGATCTGTAAAGCACAAATCAATGTTTTTGGGCTTTCTAAACATGATCTCATCTGCGCGTTCACGGTTCTTCATTAGCAACATCTTTTCAACCTTGTTCATGGTAATCAGCTGACGCTTGACCCATTCATCGCTAAATTTCAAGGCACGCAGAGCGGTAATGTAGTGCGGATCAGGTTCACCGGAAGAGTAGTCAAAGATGTCGAAATCAGATACAAAAACAGAGATATAATGCATTTGGTAGTGACGAAGGATCTTTACAAGCAAATCTCTATCTTTAAAAGTCTCGACTACAAAACCGTTCATGCTCTTGTTTAGCACTGACTCCAACACGTTGGCAAATTCAGGCTGAAGCAACTCAAGAGTAGATCCAAAGGGGCCAATAGGCCTTCGCTTTTCCCAGCGCGTTTCCTCACGGATCGCTTTCAAGACTTGAGGCATGCGAGCGCCATAGGCTCTCATTTTATCACCACGTTGATTCTCCAGCTCACGGATGTTTTTTTGAGCTTGTTCTTTGCGACGGTTGAGTTCAGCTATGTGGAACTCAAACGATCTCTTGCTCTCCTCACATTTCCCAATCTCGACTTGCAGCTCACTTTCTTCGCGAGCATAGTTTTTTGCTTTGGTAATTCTTTCAGCCATCTTTTCCTTGCATTTCTCGATTTCTTGCAGAATTTCGTTGCGCTTGAGACGGCTGGAAGCTTCGAGTTTGTCCGTTTCAATCTTCAGCTGCTTGGTATGTTCTAATCTTGATTCCTTTATAAGCTTGATTTTCCTGTTGATCTCGTTAAGGTCGCCCTATAATTATGACACGAAATATAGTAACACCCAATTAGTCAGAAAAAGAGACGGTGACAACAACCTACCACGCCTTACTTTATAGGAGCTTTTCTGCAAGGTCTTTTCGGCCCTGTCTTGAATCAATTGAGCCTTTTCCTCTTGGTCAGGATTAGGCAAGGCCCTGAAAGCTTCCCATTCTTCGTTGGCAGACAGGATCTGTTGGTCTACTTCGTGGACCTTTGACTTCCAAACATCCTGGGCTTCTCGAATGTTATCCAGTTCCTTTTGGAGAGCTTGCGTTTGTGCGAGATTGCGCGCTACTTCCTTTTCCTTGATGATAATTTGAGACCAGACTAGTTCATTGCTCAACTCATCAATTTTGCTTTCGACCTCTTTTGCAGCTTGCATGTCTTCGTACTTTCTCTGCGCCTCGGCAGCTTTGCTTTGCAAGATTTGCAGACCCTCCTTTTTTCTATCGAGATTTTGCTTGTTACTTTCTAGACCTTCGCGAATCGCTTCGTAGTCATTTTGCAGCTGAGTCAGTTGAGTGCCGTGCATAAAAAGCTTGTATTTGTCCTCAGAGGTGCTATCGCTCAAAAACTTTCTAGCCATGTCTTGCGTCAGCATGGTGAGAGGGTTGTTGACCAAGAGGTTCAAATGGTCGAGAATCGCAAGCAGGTCCTCCTTCTTTTGTGAAATGATGCGTCCTGCTTTGTTCTTCAATTTGTATGGAGAGCCACCTTCCTTGTTGATTCTGCGTTCAACAACGATGCGTTCGGGGTAGAGATCAGGCCTGTAAGCGTTGGGGCCGTTGTTGGTGAGATGAATGGTTACGATGGCAGCACTGGATTGACAGACAAAAATATTAGAAATCGAATCTGCCTGCACGGCAATTCACGCCTAACCTTGTTCCTTCTTTGATAAAGGAGCTCATTGACTTGCCACGGTTGGTCGCACTTGCGTTTGCGCCTAGTGCGACGGTAATTGCAGTCAAGATTGCACTCTTACCGCTGCCGTTATGACCGATAACAAAGTTGATTTTAGGGCCAAGATCAATCTGTAGAAACTTGTGGCACATGAAATTGACGACTTCAACACGAGAGATGGTTCCAGCTTCATTGATTGCCTAATAATTTCGACGTTGGGACTATGTAGAGGGAAGCAGAGCAGGGAGGGAGGGAGGAAGGGGAAGGGTCTTACCATGTTATTATAGTCAATCTTGTCAAAGTTGAGGGTGCGTCTTGGGCGGCTCTGGATGATTGCCGTCTGATTTCCGTTTTCCTCTTCTTCATCCTCGTTGTCATTGTCGTCGTCAGACACTTCATCTTCCTGGTCGTCTGCTCCAGTGGTGATGTCATGGTCTGCTTCATCAGGGTCAACCATCTCAGAATCTTCCTCAGAGTCCTCTCCTTGAAAGCTGGTTGTTTTCTTGGCTCTTTTGTTGCTGCGAGAGGACTTTTTTGTGCGCTTCATTAGAGAACGGCAGAACCTATGTCTCTGTCAAACATACCTCAGGCTCCGGGCTATCACGTGCGCTGTTAGTTCTCTTGATAGTCGAAGGCATCGTATGCTCTTTACGAAAATGAATCAGACAAAAAGGGAAGGGAAAGGAAGGGAAGGGGTGAAACTTGTCCTCATTTTTTTTTTGCGTGTGTGTTTTTTTTTCTTTTTTTTTTGCAAGCGCGATGAGGCACGTCTAACTAAATGGCTTATGGAACAACCCGGTTTTTGTACGGTAGCACACTGTATATAAAATCACGATGGTGGTATATGTATGTATTTATTTCATACCAAACATTTAATATTATTTAATAATAAATTTGTTACTATAAAAGAGATTGGGAGAGAGAGATTTAAAAAAAAAAAAGAGGCGGTGATTGATGAGGCAGTACACATGTAACAGTTGAAAACTTGGGGATTGTATAATAGTAATTAAGAATGTTTAAAAGAATTAGAAGAATTGAGAGCCGACAGCAGCAACCAAACCAAAGGCAACCATGGCTTGGCCGACGATTTCCTTGTTGGCTGCTGAGGCGTGAGAAGCGCTGGCTTGGTGATTTGTGGTTGAGCCGCTAGCACCAGTTGTGGCGGGAGCTGCGGGTGTGGCAGCAGCGTTGTTGGCAGGAGGATTGGCAGGAGGCTGAGAAGCAGTGGTACCAGTGGAGGCAGTAGCGTTGCCGGAAGCAGGGAGGGTTCCACCAACACCACCTTCAATGGTGAAAGGACCAGCAAAGGCAAGATCGGGAGAGTTTCCGAGCTCAAAGGCATCTATACATCCAGGCAATTTATCAGTATACTGTTGATTGATCTCTAATGATAAATTAACTTACATTCACTGCCACTTTCAATCTCGAAGGGGATCTTCCAGACGTACTTTCCATCGGCAGCATTGACGTTGGTAGCAATGGTCATCAAGGGCTGAAGAGCAGTAGAGGGACCCTTGGCCAAGACAATTTGAGGAATAGTGGCAACACTGGGGTTGATCCAAGAAATGATGGCTTCTCCACCAGCCTTATACTTTGTGTTGGTCAAAGGAGAAGTAATAGAGACAATTGGGCCTGCTGCAGAGACGAGAGAGGCAAGGTAAGCAGCAGAGATGAAAAGGGTGGCTCCGGTGAATTTCATTTCAAGTGTGTGATATTAGTTTGGAAGAAAAAGTAGGTGGAAATTAAGCTGCTACAGTGAGATTACTTTGTGGAAAGAAAGAAGATCATGTCGAAATCCGTCGTATTTATATCGATTGCATTTTTTTTTTTTATTTATTTATTTATTTATTTTAAGGAGACGAACAACATAAGGGGATCTCGAGAAAGGAAGATGATAGAAAGGGAGAAGCCAACAGACTAGGAGTGTCTAAAGGGAGGATGTAAAATGGCATTTAGACTTAAAATCGATATAGGGGGGCTTACTTTATTATTTGGGCTGCTGGAGTTATTTTGTTTCTCAACCTAACCCAGAAATTATAGTAGTCTAAAATCGTAACAAACATTACCAGATGATGAGTTTTGGCTCAATTTATCATGCCTGTAGAGATAAAGCAAAGTCATTACATATTTACAGGCCAAATACGTCTCCTCACAAGCATCTCCTATTGTTTCTACAGAGTCATACACTTCCCCTGCTATTCATACAATCAAGACACACTCCGCTAAACTGACACATCCTGATCCTCCCTTCTATCAAATCTCTTGGAAAAAAATACCCCCTCCCTACAAGCAGACATAAAGAAATAGAACAGAGATGCCCAATCTTTTTTATAAATGTGCATGTCTTGAGATACATGGGCCATGATCTCGACCAAAAATCCATTATTATCTTACAAGGATCCGTGCACTTGAGGATGTTGTAACGGCAAACAGCCAGAAACAAAAGAAAAATGAGGGACAATTTAATTATTCACAAGAATTTCGATATAATAATCTTTTGTGTTTATTGAAATTTGCTGTCAATAACGTTACTGCAAAGCAGATCTATTTTACTACTGTATGCTCTTTATTTTCTGTATGACTCTACACATTCTTTGAGGAATCCAATCCCTCTTTTTTTTTTTTTTTTTTTTT